>WNWK01018815.1:0-39091 GCA_009830355.1 Cherax destructor | reverse complement strand
AACTTTTTACTACCACTCTCCCCCTAACTGCTACTACTCCCCCCTAACTCTACTCCCCTCCTCCCTCTGCTACTACTCCCCCTAACTGGCTACTACTCTCCCTCTCTCTCCCTCCAAACGGGTTAAATCTTCACTCCCTTCTCCTAACTGCAAAACCACTCTCCCTAATTTACTACCCAACTACCCCTCTTTTAACTCCCAATCCACTCTCTCCCGGGCTCTTAACATTTCCCCCAATCCACTCCACTCTCTCTCTAACCAAACCCAATCTCTCTCAAACTGCTACTACCACTACCTCCTAACTGCTCCTCTCCAAACTACTCTCCCCTTTCCTCCCCAAACCAATACCCCCTCAATAATACCACTACCCCCCTAACTGCTCTACTCTCCCTAACAAATACCCCCACTTTTCCCTAACTGCTACTACTCTCCCAAACTACTACTACCACTACTCTTTTAACTACTACTCCATACTCTTTTAACTGCTAATCCCATTTTCTTCCCCCGCTCTATCCCAAACTACTACTCCATTTACTCTTTTAACTGCTAATCCACTACTCTCCAAACTGCTCTCTCCCAACTACTACTACCACTACCTCTCTCTAACTGCTAATACCCTACTCCCCTAACTGCTACTACTCCCCCTTAACTACTACCCACTACTCTAACTACTACTCCATTTCCTCTAACTGCCACTACCACTCTCTCCTAACTACTACTACCACTACCTCAATAACTCCCACTCCCACTACTCCCCCTAACTACTCCCACTCCCTCTTCAAACCCCTTTTACTACCACTACTCCCTAACTCTACTACCACTACCCCTCAATAACTGCTACTACCACTCCCTCCCAAACCCGCACTACCTCCCTAATACTATCCACTCTCCCCCCAAACTAATACCACTACCCCCTTTAACTGCTCTACCCCTAACTACTACAAACCACTACTCTAACTACTACTACCACTACTCTCTCTAACTACTACTACCCTCCCCCTAAGAATGAAAACATTTTATTGTGGCGACGTTTCGTTTTTCAGGAGCTTTGCGGCAACTGTTGACAAAGCCCAAAACCCAAGAAACACAACGACCACACAGCACAGCACCACAGCAGCAAGGAAAACACAGCACTACCACCTGCCCCACCAAAACACCAGCACAGCACAGCACTACCCCCACAGCACAACGGGAAAAAGGCACAGCAGCACAGCACAGCACCACAGAAAAAGCACCACAGCACACCCCCAAAGCGCAAAAGCACAGCAGCACAGCACTCCCCCATAGCACGGCAGCACAGCACGCCCCCAAAACAGACAAAAACCGGCCGGCACCCAAGAAAGCACGACAGCAGCACAGAAAAACACTCCCCCCCACAGCACAAAAAAGCAAAAAAAAGCCCCACACACACAGCACGGGGGCAAAAGCACAGCGGGGGCGCACAGCACACCCAAAAAGGGTGAAGAGGCCGTAAAAAGGGGGTTTTTGTCAACATTCAAAAAGGGGGAGAAGATGGCAGACTGGTTTTTAAACCCCCTCCCCCCCCTGTTGCCTTCCATCCTCCCCCCCGTTTTTTTTTCCCCCCTGCTGCCCTCCCTTTTCCCCCCCCCTGTTGTTCCCTTCCATCCTGCCCCTTTTTTTCCCCCCCCCGCGCCCCCTTTCAATCCTGCTGCTGCTGCTTTTTCCATCCTGCTGCTGTTGCCCCCCCGGCTGTTCCCTTTCCCCAAACCCCGTTGATGCTGTTGTTGCCCTTCCATCCTGTTCTGTCCTTTCCATCCTGTTGCGTTTCCATGGGGGCTGTTGCTCCCAAAAAACCCCGCTGCTGCCTTCCATCCCCCTGCTCCCTTTTGCCTTCCCCCCCCGTTCCCGGGCCTTCCCCCCCTGTTCCCTTCCCCCGGGGGGGCTGTTGCTCCCTTAAATCCCCGCGCGGCCTTCCTCCTGCTGCTCCCTTTTCCCATCCGGGGGCCCGCTCCCCCCCGCCTTCCATCCTGCTGCTCCCCCCCTTTCCCCCACCCCCCCCGCTGCTGCCTTCCACCCCCCCCGCTGCCCCCTTCCACCCCGGCTGCCTTCCATCCTGATGCTCCCCTTCCCCCCCTTTTGGTTTTGGCCCCCCAAACCCGGCCCCCCCCCCTTCCATCCTGCCCCCTTCCCCCCTTTTTTTCCCTTTTGCTGTTTTCCCCCCTTTCCCCCATCCTGCTGCTGTTTTTCAATCCTGCTGCTGCTGTTGCCTTCCACCCCGAAGCTGTTCCCCAACCCCTTCCCCTGCTGTTTTCCCCCCCTGCTGCTGCTGCCCCCTTTTCCATCCTGCTGCTCCCCCCCCTTTCCATCCTGCTGCTCCCCCCCTTTTCCCAATCCTGTTTTTGCTCCCTTCCCCCCCGCTGCTGCTGCTGCCTTCAACCCCTGCTGCTGCGGGCTGCCCCCCCCCCGGCTCCCCCCCTTTCCCCCTTTTCCATCCTGTTGCTGCTGCCTTTCCCCCCCTGCTGTTGCTCCCTTTCCATCCTGCTCCCCCCCGCCTTCCCCTTTGCTCCCTTTCCATCCTGATGCTGCCTGCGTTTTCCACCCCGTTGTTGTTGCTGCCTTCCATCCTGTTGTTTTCCCCCTTTCCCATCCTTTGCTGTTGCTCCCTTCCCATCCGCTGCTGTTGTTGTTTTTCCCCATCCCCCTTTGCGGGCCCTTCCACCTTTTGGATTTTTTCCCCTTCCCCCCTGTTGCTCCCTTTCCCCCCCCCGCTGCTCCTGCCACCCCCCCCCGCTGTTGCTCCCTTTCCCCCCCCCTTTTTGCTGTTGTTTTCCATCCTGTTGCTGCCCTTCCCCCCTTGGGGTCCCTTCCCCCCCTTTTCCCAAAACCTGCTGCTGTTGCTCCCTTCCCCCCCCCGATGTTGCTATTGCTCCCTTCCACCCCCTGCTGTTGCTGTTTTTCCCCCCATCCTGCTGTTGCTCCCTTCCCCCCCCCGCTGCTGTTGCTGCCTTCCATCCTGCTGGGCTTGCTGCCCCCTTTTTCCCCATCCCCCCTTTTTGTTTCCATCCTGCTGTTTTTTTCCCCCTTCCATCCTGTTGCTGCCTTCCATCCTGCTGCTTCCTCCCATCCACCCCGTTGCTGCTCCCTTTCCCCCCCCCTGTTTTGCTGCTGTTTTCCCCCTCCTCCCTGTTGCCTTTCCTCCCGTTGCTGCCTTCCAGCCTGTTGCTGTTGCCCTTCCCCCCCCCTGCTGGGGCGCGTTTTCCCCCCCCTTTGTTGTTGCTGCTGCCCCTTTCCCCTTTCCGCTGCTCCCCCCCTTTTCCACCCTACTGCTGCTGCTGCCTTCCATCCTGTTGCTGTTTTCCATCCTGTTCCCCCCCTTTCCCCCATCCTGCTGCCCTTCCCCCCTTTGTTGCTAAAATTTCATCCTGCTGCTGTTTTTCATCCTGTTGTTCCCTTTTCCATGCTGCTGCTGCCCTTTCCATCCTGTTTGCTCCCCCCCCTTCCATCCTCCTGTTGCTCCCGCCTTCCATTCTCGCCTTCCATCCTCCTGCTGCTGTTCCCCTTCCCACCCCCCCGCTCCTGCCCTTCCCATCCTCCTGTTTTTTTCCACCCCACTGCTGCTCCCCTTCCCCCCCCCTGCTGCTGCTCCCTTTCCATCCCCTGCTGCTTTTCCCCCGCCCCGTTGCTCCCTTTTCTATCCTGTTGCTGCCCCCTTTCCCTTCCCCTGTTGTTGCCCCCTTTTCCCATTCCCCTGTTGCTCCCCCCCTTCCCATCCTCCTGCTCCCGCCTTTTTTTCCCCCCTGTTGTTGCTGCCTTCCATCCCCCTGTTGTTGCTGTTTCCACCCCCCTTTTTGGGGCCGGCCTTCCATCCTCCTGTTGTTGCCCCCCTTCCCACCCCCTTGTTGTTGCGTTTTCCATCCTCCTGCTGTTGCCCTTTCCCCCCCCCTTTCTTCCTTCCACCCCCCCTGTTGCTGCCCTTCCATCCCCCTGCTGCTGCCTTCCATCCTCCTGCTGCTCCCTTTTCCCCCCCCCCCTGTTGTTCTGTTTCCCCCCCCCCTTGTTGCTGCCCTTTCCCCCCCCCCCTGGCTCCCCCTTTCCCTTCCCCCCTTCTGCCTTCCATCCCCCTCCCATTCCACCCCCTCCCCCCCTTTTTCCACCCCCCTGCTGCCTTCCACCCCCCTGCTGCTGTTTTTCCCATCCCCCCTGTTGTTGCCCTTTCCACCCCCCTGTTGCTGCTGCCTTCCATCCTGCTGCTCCTGCCTTCCACCCCCCTGTTGTTTTTTTCCCTTTCCCATCCTGTCGGGGCTCCCTTCCATCATCCTCCTGCTGTTGCCCTTGATGTAGTTTGGGGGAATGATTCGTTCGACAGGTTTAAAAAAGCTGTTATTTAAGTGCATTTGAACCCGCCCCCCCCTTTTGTTTTTCCCTTTTTTGCATACACTAAAACCCCCAAAAAGGGGTACCATTCATGGATCACTGAGGTAGAGGGGCTTGTCTTATGGGATCCAGGGATCCTTTCCCCTGAGATCACTGAGGTAGAGACAGCTGAGCTATGAGATACATCTCTTTAAAATTAAAAAATAACTATAAATTACAATGTTTTAACTATTTTTTACCATATATAATTTTTTCAATGAAAAAAAAGTATTATTATTATTAAAAGCCCCCTTTACTCATGGGACGGGGGGGATACCTTCCTAAGATCACTGAGGTAGAGACAGTTGGAATCATGGTATCCCCAAGATCACTGAGGAAAAAGGGGCGGCCTAGGTATCTTTCCCCCCGGGGCTATATGAAAACCACGGGGAAGCGCTAAACCCGTAGGGCCCCCCCCCTCCCCCCCCCCAATGGCGGGGGTTTTGGCCCCCAAAACCCAAAAAAGGCGGAAATACCCCCCCTTTTTCAAACCCACACACACACACACACACACACACACACAAAAAGGGGGGCCAGGGCTTGAACGACCTTTAAATCACAAATAGGTGAGTACAAAACACACACACACACAAAATTGAAGGTTTGATACAAATGGGAGGGAATAACAAATGTGAGAAGTGGCATGAAAAAAAAAAGGGGGAGAAAAACCCAGACATAATACCCTCACAGAAAGGGAAAACCCCCGGGATGAAAAAGAGGGAATTTTTTGTCCCCGGGAAACAGAAGTAAGGGGAAGCCCAGAACGAGCCCTTTGGGTTCACCCAAAAGGTGTAGGGAGGAAAAAACAAATGTAATAGAAAATGGGAAAAAGCAGAAGACAAAGGACCCGGGAAAAATAAAGGGTTGTAAGAGCCGGGGAAACGAATATGCACAGGTAAGAAAGGGGGCCCTCGGGCCAATATAAAAATGATATGGCAAAAAGTCAAGTCTGACCGGGAAGCTGTTGTATAGCCACATCAGGGGAAAACAACAGTAAAACCCCGGTAATCAAGCTGGGAAAAGGGAAAAGGTGGGAGTTCAAAAACGACCAAGGGGTTTGGGTGGGGAGCTCAACATGAGTTTTAAAAGGGTATTTCAGAGGAGACAGGAAGAACTGGGGGGAATTCGGGGTGGGGAGGTATCCCAAACAAGTGCTGGATAAAAACAACCCGAGGAGATGAAAAGCTGCTATGTGAACTGCCCCCTAAAAGCGGGGGGCCCGGGACAACATTTTTTGGGGGGTTTAAAGGGGGAGCAGAGATGGTGTGTGTGCCACTAACATAAATCTTCAACACATCCATTGAAACTGGGCAACTACCTGAGGCGTGGAAGATGGCAAAGAGTCCAAATTTTTTAAAAAAGGAGACAGACACGAGGGGGTTAAACTAAGACCCTTGGGGCACTGACGTGTATAGTATGCAAAGTCATGGAGAAAAAATCAGGAGGAGAGTGGTGGAGCACCTAGAAAGGAAAAAGCTTTTAAACGAAACCAGCACAGTTTCAGGGAAGGAAAATCCTGTGTCAAAACCTACTGGAGTTTTTTGACAAGGTAACAGAAGTAAGACACGGGGAGAGGTGTGGATAGACTGCATTTTTTTGGGTTAAGAAGGCGTTCGACACAGTTCCTTTACAAGAGGTTAATGCAAAAGCTAGAGGGTAGGGGACACGTAACAGGAAAGGCACTGCAATGGATCAGAATATCTGACAGGGAGGCAACAACGAGGGCATGGTACGTGACGGTGTCAAAGGGGGTGGGCACCTGTGACGAGTGGGGTTCCCCGGTCAGTCCTAGGACCTGTCTGTTTTTGGTATATGAGAATGACATAACGGGGGAAAGGGTGAACCCGAAGTGTCCCCTGTTTGCAGATGATGTGAAGTTAATGAGAAGACTTAAAAACAGTCGAGGATCAGGCAGGACCAAAAGAAAAACCTTGGGCAGGATACAAGCCTGGGCCCGTAACTTCATGGGAAATTTTAACCCCCCGCCAAAAAGAAAGTCATGAAGGTGGGGAAGGGGGAAAAAAAGACCCCAGACAAAATTGCCCCCCCAGGGGGGAAAAAAATCAAACCTCCCAAGGAAAAAAATCTTGGGGTGAAATAAAACCAAAAAAAATCTCCTGAGGCACACATCTCAGATAACTGCTGCAGCATACGGGCGGGGGCAAACCTAAGAATAGCGTTCCCAAAACCTCACCGGGGAAACATTCAAGACTCTGCCCTTCGTCAGGCCCATACCGGGGTTTTGCAGCACCGGTTTTAACCCACACCTTCAACACGTCAAGAAATTGGGAAAATGCAAAGGTTTTCCCCAAGCTAGTCCCCGAGCTAAAAGGGGGTTGTCCTACGAAGAAAGGTTAAAGGGGAAAACGGCCTGACGACACTAGAGGACAGGAGGGGTTTGGGGGACATATTTAAAGACATATAAAATACTGCGAGGAATAGATAAGGTGGACAGAGACAAGATGTTCCAAAAGGGACACAAAAAACGGGGAAAGGTTCGAAGACTCCAGGGGTCAAAGGGATGTTAGGAAGTATTTCTTCAGTCATAGAGTTGTCAGGAAGTGGAATAGCCTAGAAAGCGACATGTGGAGGCAGGAACCATACATAGTTTTAAGACGAGGTTTTATAAAGCTCATGGAGCAGGGGGGAGAGGACCTAGTAGCAATCAGTGAAGAGGGGGGGCCAGGGCTATGACTGACCCCTGGGAAACCCCAAATAGGTGAAAAATAGGTGAGTAAAACACATGAGGTATCACAGTGGGCGCCTGTGACAAACGGGGTACCGCAGGGGTCAGTCCAGGGCCAGGGGCCCATTCTTCTATATGTGAATGACATGACGGACGACGGGGTAGACTCAGGGAAATGTCTATTTTCGCAGATGATGTGAAAAATGAGGAGAATCACATCGGAAGAGGACCAAGCCCGGACTTCAAAGGGGACCTGGGCAAGCTTGACATCTGGTCTAGCAACTGGCTTCTCAATTTCCCACCCAAAAGCAAAGTCCCGAAGATCGGGGGGGCCAAAAAAGACCGCTGACGAAATACAGGCAAGGTGGGCAAAGGCTACAAACCCCCATCAAAGGATAAAGACCTTGGGGTGAGTATAAATCAACACGTTTTCCCGGGAAAAACACATCAACCCGATAACCCCGGGGGGCAAGGGGGACTGGGAAACCTAAGATTAGCGTTCCGTTACCTTAACAAAGGGAAACGTTGACACGGGACAACCCTGTAATCAGGCCCATACTAGGAGGGAGCACCAGTCTGGAACCCCACCTGGTCAAGCATGTCAAGAAATTGGAAAGTGCAAAAGGGTTTTCGACAAGGTTATTCCAAAAACTCAGGGGGCTTTCCCATGAAGAAAGGTTGAGGGAAATAGGGCTAACAACACTGGAGGACAAAAAGGGTTGAGGAGACATGATAACGACAAAAAAATACTGGGGGGCGAAAGGTAGATAGTGACAGGATGTTCCCGAGAGGGAAAAACAGAAACAAGGGGGCACAACTGGAAGCTGAAGACTCAGATGAGTCACAGGGATGTTAGGGAAAATTTCTTCGGGGTTTGTGTTTGAGGAAAGGAATTTCTTGGGGGGATGTAGTAGGCAGGATCCATACATAGTTTTAAGATGAGGTATGATAAAGGTCATGGGCGGGAAATTGTGGTCCTGGTAGAAACCCAGGAAGAGGTGGGGGCCAAGGGGCTATGACTCGACCCTGAAAATTTAGATGAGTTAGGTGAAATAAAATAAAAAGTCTCGACCCCTGCAAACCACAATTAGGTGAGTACAACACAATGTGAAAACCCGAAAGAAATGGGTTCGATCACCGTTTTTTGGGGTTTTGTGGCCAAGTATTCTCCAAAATTTCCTATCCTAGTATTCATTACTCGTGAATTTACAGCTGGGTATCCTAGCCTCGTTTACAAGGCTGAGTTTTTATCCGGGCCCCGTTTACAAAGGGTAAGAGCTGTTATCCCCGGGCCCCGTTTACAAGGTTTAGCTGTTATCCTAGCCTCGTTTACAAGGCCAAGAGCGTTATCCTAGCCTCGTTTACAAGGCTAAGAGCTGTTATCCTAGCCTCGTTTACAAGGCTAAGAGCTGTTATCCTGGGCCCAGTTTACAAGGCTGGGGTCTGTTATCCTAGCCTCGTTTACAAGGCTGAGCTGTTATCCTAGCCTCGTTTTCAAGGCTAAAGTTTTTATCCTAGCCTCGTTTACAAAAGGGTGATCTGTTTCCTAACCTCCGGACAAGGCTGGCTGGGTTTTCCTAGCCCCCGTTTACAAGGCTGAGCTGTTATCCTAGCCTCTTTTCAAGGGTTTGTTAAAATTAGCCTTGTTCAATTTTGGGTGTTATCCTTTGCCTCGTACTGGGGGACGCCTGGGTACTGGAGAGATACTGACCTGGTGTACTGGAGGAAGGTTTACCCGGGGTTATGGGGATGACCTGGTGTACTGGAGGGAATCTGACCTGGTGTACTGTAGGAGGGCACTGACCTGGTGTACTGGAGGAGAGGGACAGCCTGGTGTAGGAGGAGAGGTACTGCCCTTTGGTGTAGTGGAGGAGAGGAAAAACCTGGTGTACTGGAAGGCACTGACCTGGTGTACTGGAGGAGAGGTACTGACCTGGTGCACGGGAAAGAAGGAACTGACCTGGTGTACTGGAGGAGAGGTACTGACCTGGTGTACTGGGGGAAAGGCAGCAGCGGGTACAGACAGTAGAAAGGGCCCCCAACCCAATACCCGATTTCACGCCCACAGCGGCTGCCATACTGCCCGCACACCCCACACCCACGCCCGCAACACTGGCATTCTGCCCCCCCCGCCCACACCCAGCCCCCCTGCAGGCCGCCCACCCACCCGGGGCGGCCGGGGAAAAACAACCACCCCGCCCATCAGTTTTCCCAAACAGCAGCTGGCCCATGGTTGAACATTTTCCGCCCCCCAACCGTGGGCGGCTAGCACACCGCCCACGGCACGTCGGGTACCGCCCCCCCGCCAGCCGGGGGCCCACTGGGCGACCCCCCGCCAAACCCTCAGGGCAAGGTTTCAGGGGGTGGGGTTTTCGGGGTCAAGGCAGTGGGAGGGTGGGGGAACCCGGGGTTTCCCCCGAGGTTGAACTTTAGGTGTTGAGGGGGAGGTTGAGGGCGAGGGTTTAGGGGAGGTTTGAGGGCGAGTGTTATAGGTGTGTACACATCCCGCCTCACCAAAATCAGGTCTACACTGGCTACCTGGGGACCAGTCACACCCGAGGACCTGTGCGTGCGTGTGTGTGGGGGTCTGGGTCCCTCCCAGATGCGGTATGTACGTCTCTGACGCGCACCATCTCTTGGGCCCACCTTTTATGTAAAACACACACACTAAGACTACTCCTGAGCATGTACGGGGAGTACGGACATACACGCATGCACACACACTAGCATCAGTGGGGTTCCACAAGGGTCAGTCGTAGGGCCGGTGCTGTTTTTTGGTATAAGTGAATGAAAAGGGGTAATTCCCGAAGGGGGTCCTTGTTCCCCCCTCCTATAAGTAAGTTTATTCAGGTTTTAAAAAATCAGAATATAGATCATCATACATAGCAGCATATGTGTGAGAAAACCCCCGGGTAACCCAAAAAAGTCAGGGCAAAATGTTATTTCCACTGGGGTTCTTTTTATAGTCTCTCTTCACCTTTTGTGTTAGTGTCCCTTTTTAAATGGTAAAATCGGACAAAAACGTCATCATAAGTTTATCTCTGCTATGTGAGGGGTTGGGGGAGAGGTGAGGGTTGTGTAGGGGGTGAGGGGTTTTGTAGAGGTGGGGGCTGATGATGAGGCCCAGGCAGGGTTTGTAGAGGGGAGGGTGATGATGAGGCTCAGGCAGGGTTTTGTAAGGGGAGGCTGATGATGAGGCTCAGGCCCACTATAAGAGAATCCGGGCGGGGTGCAAACCTGGTCCGAACTGGGTCCTGGAGTTTAACCCTTCCAAGTGCAAAAGGTTTAAGCCCGGGGGAAGGGGGCAAAGAAGACTGCAATGGAGTACAGCTAGGGGGGTCAAAGGCTGAAAAATCACTCAAGGAAAAGGCTCTTGGGGGGAAGCATCATATCGAGACATCTCCTAGGTGCCCATCAACAAAATAACTGCTGCAGCATATGAGCATTTGGCAAACATAATACATTTCGACATCTAAGTCACATGCCCATGCACTAAATGACATGCCCATCACTCTGCCCCAGGCCCAGACTCATGGAACTCCATGTTCATCAAGAACTGCAAAAGTCCCTATCATGGGGTTTTTTAACACCCTATGGAGAGGAAGCAAGGACACGGGGGTCGCCCCACAGCTGATAAAAACAACAGACGTCCCATTCCAAAAAGGGGGGCAGTAAAGCAATAAAAAATCACCAGCCATCTAGATCCCATCAGTTACAAAACCCCGGGGCAACATGGGTTTAAAACGGGTCGCTCCTGTCTGTCCCAACTACGGGACCACTACGACAACGTCCGGGAGGGTTCTAAAAAAAACAAAATGCATATGTGGTATACACAGACTTTACAAAAGCCTTTGAAAGTGTGACCATGGTGTAATAGCACAAAAATGCATGATATAGGAAAAAAGGGAAAAGGCGGAAAGGGTAAAAAGCTCTTTTCCCACAAGGCACAGTATCGCTCCCATCCTGTTCCTCATCCTAAATTATCTGAAAAGACAGGATGTCCACACAGCCCCGTGTCTTCCTTTCCAAATGACCCAATTTGAATAATTTTCCACCATTGAAGACACTGCAAGACTCCAAGCAGACATAAACCAAATCTTTAAATGGGCTGGAAAACAATATGAAGTTCAATTATGAGAAATTTCAATTATTCCGATATGGAAAACCTGAAGAAATTAAAACCAAACGGAGAATAAAAAAAATTCCAACCAAATCCCGTTAGCTGGACTTGAGTCCCGGGAAAAGGGAAGTACAATGCCTGAACTTTAAAGGAGGGGGTTTTGGGGTATTGGCAGTTTGGAGGAATTTTGGGGTTTTTTTTTTTTTGGGTCACCCCGCCGTGGTGGGAGCGGCCGACTTTTGAAAAAAAAAAAGAACGAAAAACTATTTAAAGACCTGGGAGTAATAATGTCAGAGGATTCATCTTCAAAAAACCACAACACTGTATCAATGGGATCTGGTAGAAAAATGCCCGGATGGATAACGAGAACCTTCAAAACTAGGGGGTGCTAAGCCCATGATGACACCCCTTTTAGGTCACTTGTTCTACCTAGGCTGGGAAAATTGTTTCACACTAACTGGGGACCTTTTAAGGCAGGTGAAATTGCTGACCTAGAAAATGTACAGAAAAAACCTTCATGGCACGCCAAAATGCGATAAAACCCCCTCAATTACTGGGAACGCTTGAAGTTCCCCGTAATGCAAGGGGAAAAGGGGATACATGATTTATATACACATGGAAAAACCCAGAGGGTTAGTACCAAACTTGCACAAGAAAATCACCCCTATGAAAGCAAGACTCGGCAGATGATGCAACATCCCCCCCAAATTAAAACAGGGGTGCCATAGCACGGTAAGAGACAACATAATATGTGGGGGCCCAAAAATTTGTACAACTGTCTCCCCGCATACATAAAGGGGGTTACCAATAGACCCCCGGCTGTCTTCAAGAAGGGCGCCCGAACAGGCCCCAAAAGTCAGTACCTGACCAGCCGGGCTGTGGTTACGTCTCTAGTTGCGTGCGGCCAACAGAAGGGCGTCAGGCCCTGTTTTCCAAGAGGCCTGGCCCGGGGCCCGGGCCGGGGGGGCATTGCCCCCCAAAACCCTCCCCAGGTAAAACCCAGGAAAGAAATTATTCAAGACTCTGTACACTATATACGTCAGGCCCATGTTGGAGTATGCAGCACCAGTTTGGAACCCACACCTGGGCAAGCGTCAAGATATTAGAGAAAGTGCAAATATTTGTTTAAAAGACTAGTCCCTAGTAAGGGGTAAGTCTTAAAGAAGTTAAGGGGAAATAAATGACGATACTGGAGGACAGGAAGGACAGGGGGACATAAAAATTTAAAATAAAATACTGAGAGGAATTGACAAGGGGGTAGGGACAGGATGTTTGAGATGGTACACAAAACTGACCTAATTTGCCTGAAATGCCTGCATAACAAGCAGCTTTCTATATAAAGTATGTCATTGATTTTCAGCTATGGTCTGATACCTTGTACTTGTATTTTATATAAATATTCTTTTTTTTTCTTTCAACAAACTGGCTGATCCCACCGAGGGGGGTGACCCAAAAAGAAAAAAAAAATTTTCTTTTTTTTAACTTAAGTAATGTGTAAAAGGAAAAGGGGGTTACAGCCTCTTGCTCCCGGCATGTTAGTTGCCTCTTGTGACAAAATGGTTTACGAAGTCAGAATTCTTTCCATTTCCCCCATGGAGATAAGAGGAAATAAACAAGAACAAGAACTAGTAAGAAAATACAGTGGCCCCCCGGTCATCGGCCCTTCCTGATATCGGCCAACTAAAGTGATAGGCCATTTTCGGTTTCCCGGTGATCAGTTACGGGGGGGTTGCCCGTCGGCTGGGGCCACTTGTGCTTCAGTTTGCCTGGGGGTTCTCAGTGCGTGGGGAAGCTTCTGCTCATTCATCAAAACATTTTTTTTTTTTCGGGGTTTTTTTTGTCAGGGGAAACCAAATGAGTAACCATGGCCCCCAAGAAAGTTCCAAAGTAAAGTTCCTGTGGTAAAGAAAGTAAAAAACACCATGGAATTTGAGAAAGAACGGGATTGAAAAATGGGAGTGGTATGGGGTGCTGGAACTTGCCAGGATGTAAGGGAAAAAAAAATCAACTATTACATCCCCTGGCAAAGAAAGAACAAATCAAAAAAAAAAATGTTGTGGGGGTAACTTTTCTAACGAAACAAAAAGGGCAAATAATGGAAGATATGCAAAAGTTATTGTTTTTGGATTAAGGAAAAAGAAATCTGGGAAACAGTGTAGTGGGGTTTATTTGTGAAAGGGAAGGCAGTTGCATGAGGATCTTGTGAAGAAAAAATCCTGGAAAAGTGGGTGCTGGAACAAGTGCTCCTGGAACAAAAAAAGGGCCCGCAAAGGCTGGGGTTTTAGGTTTAACCCTTTGGGGGGCGACAGGCCTTCCCAAAATGTTCCTGGGGGCCCAAATTTTGGAAAAAAAAAAAAAAAAATTTTTCAAATGATAGAAATCTTTTTTTCCCATTATAACCCAAAAAAATTATGAAATTTGATCCCCCGGGGAAATTTTAATTTCGGGAATTAGCGGTAGCCATGACACTTACGCATCCCCGGGATTTTGGGCCCCCTTTTAGCCCCATTTTCGACAAATTCCCCCTGTTTCAGTCTCCTAAAATTATAGCTATTTGCTGAACTCCCTTTTCGCCCTTTATTTTTTACAAAGGGAAAACCCCCTTTTACCCAAATTTTATACCCAAAATAGTTTTTCGAAAAAAAGGGAATTTTTCCCAATTTTACACAAAATTTTTAAACGATGCTAAATTTTAAAATAGGGTCCAGAGTAAACAAGGCAGGCATTTAAATTTTAAAATAACATGTTCTCTGTTCATTAGTCAGTCTCCAGGCCCCTGTTCCATTATTTTTTGCTTTCATTTTAAATTTTTTATTCTCACAAAAAATAGAAGATTTACTGTTATGAAACCTGCATCATTGAAAAAAATGGTATAAATAATATAAAGAGCACTTGTGCAAATATAAGACTCGCCAGTTGATGTGTTTTGGGACGCATGGTGATTTGTTTACTTTTGAACATCGTCAAAAATCAAAAATTTTTTTTGCTACTTTGAGCTCAATTTAAAGGGTACTTTTTATTTCATACCAATCAAAATCATCTCTATTTCTGTAATATATTTCCATTCTATCAAATGAGACCAAGAAAATGAGAATACATCAATAAATACCATCGAAAAACGACTGCAAAGTCGCTGTTTTAATCGAAAAAAGGTCAAGGGGGTTTTTTTCCTTTGGGATGTGTACTGCGGGGTTTTTTTTTTACTCGCACACTGACCCACAGACCCATTCTTTTTATATGTTGCCTCCAGACGTTTTCTGTTTAAAATTTAGGCCGCTAGAATTTGGGGTACTAGTACGGCACCAACTCCCCGCTCGTAAAGATTATACCCAGACCCCCGGGTTTAAAAAGCGTAGTGGCATACACAGTGTTGTAAGGCATTGTGAGGCTGAAATTCAAAAAATGTGTGGTTTTAAACATTTGTTCAGGGAAATTTAATTTGGGACATAGAGGCTGAAAAATTTGAACCCCAACAAGTGTTTAATTGTGACGAAACAGGTCTGTTTTGGAAGAAAAAGAAACAGGACCTAAAAATCATTTCAGGAGGAAAAGGCACTTGCCAGGAAAACCAAGCCTATGAAAGACAGGCTAACTCTTTTTTTGTGTAGTAATGCTAGTGGGGTTTCAAGTGAAGCCTTTACTGATGTATCATTCCCGAAAATCCCCGGGGTGTTCAAGAAAAAAAATGTTTTCAAGAAAGATTGTGTGTGATGTGGAAAGTTCATAAGGCATGGGTCCAAAAGGGAAATTTTTAGAAAGTGGGGTTTAAAGATGTGTTTGGCCTTTAAATGTGAAAAAAAACCTTCAGGAAAAAAAAATTGCCACTCAAGTGCCTCCTGGTACTGGATAATGCTCCTGCCCTTCTCCAGATTTGGGAAGCCCAAGTGTTTAGGGACTTCATTTTTAAAAAAGTAAGTTTTTGCCCCCAAACCCCAACTCCTCCTCCAGCCCCGGACCAGCAGGTATTTCTAACTTTAAAAAAATCTACACAAAAACAGTGTTTCAAAAATGCTTTAAATGACCCGGGCACTGTTGACCTGAGAGTTCTGGAGGAATCACTTCACTATCCCCTGCATGCCCTTTAAGGTAAGGCTTTGGGGGGGGTGACTTCCCGGACTTTTAACTCTGTTGGAAAATTTTGGCCAGGTTTGTCCAAAAGAGTTTTGAAGGTTTTTAGGCTAACCTGACCCTGCCGACCCTTGCCTGTTTGAAACCATTTTGGGTTGGGAAGTCCTGGGGTTTGGGGGTGAGTGGAGGATTTGGGAAAGTTGTGGGGACCCAAAGGGGGAAAAGGAACCCTTTTAAGAGCTGGAAGAGCTTCATCTGAAAAATCAGACCACAGTTAGGAACTTGCTTCAGAAAAAGGGGGGGAAAGGGGGTGAAGGAGGTGCTTCTTCATGATTAAGGAATTTGAAAATGGAATGATTGCAAAAATTTTGTAAAAAAACCCCTGACCCAAAAAACCATATCTGCAACATGTTTAGTGACAAAACCTTTTCCCCCTTCGGGGAAAACATAGAGAGCCAAAAACAGGCACTCGGACAGATATGTTGTGGCCCGGGGTCAGTGACTCAAGCTGGTCCCAGGGGATTAAAAAACAAAGAAAGGGGAATAACCCCAAAAGGGCTTTGTACCTGAAGTCTTTATGGGGGGGGAGTCCCCTTCCAAACAAACTTCCCCCTTTTTCCTCCCCCCTATCTTCCAGAAGCCAGCATTAGTCTTCAAAAAAGGTATGTAATATGTACTTATTTAATTTTAAAAAAACAAATTTTTTTTTTTGATATTTTTGTCGGGAAACTTTTTAAATTTTTTCATTAATTCTTAGGGGAAATTTTAAAATTTGGTCATCGGCCATTTCGGTGTTAGGCTGAGTTTTGGAACGGATTAGGGCCGATGACTGGGGGTCCCCTGTGAAAAAAACACAGGGGGGTGTGTATATATATGTTTGGGCAGTAGGGGTAGTGTGACCAAAGTGTAGAAGTAGCAAGATGTACCTGAAATCTTGCATGTTTATGAAAGAAAGACACCAGCAATCCTACCATCATGAAAAACAATTACAGGCTTCCGTTTACCTCACTTGGGAATTTAGTACTTTACCTCCTAAATATAACCTAAATTATTTCCATTTTTCCATTGAATGAATTAGAAGGAAGTGACAAAGTTTTTGGGTTCAAACAAAGGACCATCGGGGTCTTTAAAATGGTTTTACAGTCTATGACCCCTTTTGATTATTAATATTAATTGTTTTTTAGTAATATATCATTGATGTCAGCTATGGTCATTAAGGTTTTATCATGTACTTGTAGAAATTAAAAATTATTATTACTATTATTAATGGTAAAAATGGGGCCCAAACGTCATCCCAAGTTTCATTTTCCTATGTGCGGGATATTTGTGTACTGTTAACCACATGCTGTTTAATGCCTTATTGATGGAGTCACTGTTTGGAAAACTCAATGGCTGACTTGTCACCTTCTAATTCCTTCCTGAAAGAAAGGAAAAAATTATTTTTATATTTATGGGGAAGCACTAAACCTAATATAGGGGACACAGCTCCCGGGGGAAAAGGAGCCCAAATTTAAAGGGTTTATCCAGTACCATGACTGGGAAAAATAGATGAGGGGGAAAAAAGGGGAGATGATACATAGGCATCTATGGAAAAAAAAGTGTATCTGTGGAGAAAAAAAAGGAAATATTGTACAAGAGTAGTGGTACCAGCCATATGGGTGTGAGAAAGGGCTTTAAACATTGCAGCAAGGGGGGGTTCCCAGAAGGCTTCCAAATTCAGGAGCTGTGTTGAAGCTTGAAGCCGTTATGGCTGGAGGCAGTGGAAATGTCATGTTTGAGAACAATTTTGTGGTGTGAATACTGTACAGAAGATTCACAGAGTAGAAAAAGAAGACAAAGCGAGTCCCACCAAAGGCATAATTCCCGGAGGGCTTGTTTAGGGATATGGAAATTTAAAATAAGGACAGGCAGAATATAATGCTGGGTGGAACGGCGGGGGGGATAGAGGTCATCCTGGGGAAACCAAAAAAGGGGAAAGTGTGAGCATGTTGGGTTTACATTTTTTGGAAATGAGAACAAGATAATATTCTTGGGGGGAAAATTTGGAAAACAAAGGAGAGTCTCTGACTCCAAAACGTAAAAACACGATTGCAAAAAAACCATACCCCGGGTGGGGTTAGAACCCGGGTCAGTCTCAAAACTCCAGGGGGGTCGTTGGGCCCCTGGGCCCAAACTAAACTTCAAAATTCATCCCAAATAGTCATGTTGACTAAGTCAACCCAGTCATGTTGGGCGGCTTTGAGGGGCGGCAGGGGTTCGTCATGGCCATGCTGCGGAAGGTCCCTCTGTAAAAAATTGCATTTTTTGGACACAGTGATGCCTATGCTAACCTTCCCATGGTGTCAAATATACCCAGTTGGATGAATTCCCGGGGGCTTGCCGGATGGCTAAGGATGGTCTTTGGGTTTTTAGACTCTCCGTGGGTTCCCAACCCCAGCGTGGGATGGTTTTTAAAAATAGAGTCCAGGAAAATACAATACACCCCGATTACTTTTTTATAATCAAATAGAAGGGTAAACCACAGGGGGTTTTACAGCCCCTACACCCTGAAGGAGGGTGAGGATGTTTTTCGTTGGGGTGTTTTGAAGTCTGTTTACTTCTTTCTTTAAAAGCAATTGAATGAATTGGTGAATGTTTCCTTTTTTTGAGATCACCCTGCCCTAATGGAGAAAACTGTAAGGTTGATGCAGCATTGTTGATCAAACCAGTCATTATAATCTACCAGTGTATTATTATTATTATTATTATTATTTTTTTGTCAACTACACATAAAAATGTACATATACAAATACACCCCCCATCTGGATTTTTTAATAGTTCTTCTTTCTTTATTTCATTTTAAAGGGGTAAAGCCCTGGGTAAACGGGGAAATTGATTAAATGTTGGAGAAAGGGGGCTAGAAACCCCCTTCTCCTGTTTTCTTCAAATTTTAAAAAAAAAAATTTTCCATTTTTTTCCAGGTCATCTGCCTTGGGATACGGCCAGGTTTTTGAAAAAAAAAAATTAGGGGGTTCATACAGCACCTAAAAAAGACAATCAAATCTGATCCAAGGCAAGACAGACCAACTTTTTTAATGAAAAGCCACTCACCAGCATGAAGGCACACCCCTGATGGCAAAAAAAACAAATTTCAGTGGAACACACCGGATGGATTTGGAAGACCAATGGCGCTCCGGGGAGACCCATACCTGTGACAAAACTGACACTGTTTAAAACTTTTTAAATGATGAAATTTTAATTTTAAACCAACCTTTAAAGCCTGTCTACAACACGGGGGGTCAATAAGGCTGCAAGTCACTTGTTCACCATCTTGAAAATTTTAATACTACCAAAAAGGGATTAAACTCTCAGTACTATATATACATGAGAAGGCATTTTGGTGTTTTATACAGCCTCTCCTATTAAAGAGGGATTTCCCTTTCCCTAAGACAACATCGGTTAAAAGATTTCAAAGTGAAAAAACCTATAATGGAAATTGGGTTTGGAAAACCATTTTTGATATTTTTTTATTACCCCTTTACCATCTCAACATATCGGGGTATTTTTTAAATGTTTATACAGTAGTGTACAGTACGTATACGAAAAACCAGAGTGGGAAAAAAAAGGGTTTCAATATACTACATTATTTAGATATTTTTTTTGGTCAGAGACTGTCGTAAGCCCAGTCGGGGGTAAATAGAGGGTCGTTAAATGAGGAGAGGCTATATATCCTCTAAACTTTTTTTTTAGAAAACCCAGTGAGTGTCGGGCAGGGTATTATTTTGTAAAGGGGATTCAGGGAAACCAGTTGGCCGGCCCAGTCGGAAATGTGAAGTACAATCCCCATTTTAACCCAAAACGGCCCAAACGTATATATCGTTAGTCCGCTACTGCCCCAAACTTATATTTACTTTTTTTTCCTGCCTCCAAATTTGGCACGATTGGCCTGAGATGCCTGGTCAGCATAGAATGGTCTTAGCCCGGGGTGGCTTTTAAAAATCTGGGGCCACTTAGTACCTTTTGGGAGGACCACAATTTAGGGGCCAGCTAGAGCAAACAGGGGGCAAACACATGGGGTTCACTGATGCTTTTAGTTATATTAACTCTCCCATTTTAAGTGGAAAGTGATGTTGACCCAGAGTTTAGTGGGTTTTTGAGGTGGAAAGGCCATTAGTGGTCGAAGAAATATCAAAAACCTTGATAAAAACCCCTGTGCAACATTTGAGCAACATCCTTTCAGAATTTTTATAACCTATGTTGTCTATCTGTCTCTGTCTATCTCTATCTGACTCTGTCTATGTCTCTCACAGGTACACAAATAAAATTTAAAAGTATACAAAATTAAAATTTTCCCCTAGGATCCCCAAAAATCCAGACAAAGTGCTTGTAGAGAAAAATTGTAAACATGACTGGAAAATTTACGTATTTACACTTGCTCAGGAACCAGACGTGTTGGTTCGGGGAGTGGATCTTTTGGGGCGGAGGGCGATCCCAGACAGATAGACAGAGCGCTTGACAGACAGGCAGGTAGACAGAGTTTGGGACAGACAGGCAGGTAGACAGAGAGCTTGACAGACAAAAAAGGTAGCCAGGGGTTTGGGAAGACATGCGGGGGACCAGAGAGTTTGACAGACAGGCAGGTAGACGGGAAAAGCTTGACGGACCCCCGACAGCCCAGAGAGCTTGACAGACAGAGAGCTCGACAGACAGAGAGATTGACAAAAGGGGCTTGACAAAACAGATATGTTTGTGTAACAGTGAAAAACAGGGGGGGATGCTCATCAAATGTCCCCCCTTATCTTATCACTACACTCCCCGCGTAAGCTCATCAAATGTCACCAATTATCTTATCACTGTCAGCAGGGACGGGCTTTTTTTACAAACCAAGGGAACTTATTATTCTTATTCTTATTATTTTTTCCCATTATTTTATTTTTAAATTTCCTATTATTATTATTATTATTATTATCATTATTATTATTATTATATATTTTTAAAACATTGCTGGGACCTATAAATTTTGAATATTTCCCTAGACAATAGTAAATGACCAAGGCAGGTATAAATGTCCACCTGTCAGTGTGTTTGTGACAATTTGAGTACCAAATATTAGTCTTAGAACAAAGAACTACTATAAATTGTAATTATCAGAACACAAAAATTAAAAAAAATAATATAAAAACGAGAAAAAGGTATATCGGCAACATTTTGCAAGCGGGGGGACTTGATTTTTAATCGGGTTTAAAATCCAGTCCCTTCTCGGCCTCATATATCGGTAAGTACTAAGCCAAAAAAAAATTTTTATCCTATAGCATTTTTAAAAAAATGTGCTCTTTATTTATAAAAAAAAAAACCAATTTTTTTTTTCAAAATATTGGGGGTTTTTGCTGAGTAAACGTATAAAACGTTTGGACCATTTACGGGTTAAAGGGGGGGTTTGGGATATTGACAGTTTAAAGGGGATGCCCTAATCTGTCGTTTTCTGGTTTTCCCAAAGACGGGTGATTATGTGGGGAGTGAGGGGTGAAAGTGTTGAATGATAAAATTTTTTTTCTTTTTTGGGTTTCCCCCCCGGCCCCTGGGGAAAAAACCCAAAGCGTGTTAAAAAAACAAAATTTAATGGACCTTGATTTAAAAATATTTTGAAATATGGTAAAAAACCGGGCTGGGTCAAGTGACTAAAAAATAACAAATTTTGTTTACAAAAACTGTCTGTTATTGTTACAACCCGGAAACAATCTCATGGAATCCATCAAAACTGCCATTTAGAGCCACACTACTAGTCTGTTAATTATTCTTATTAAATCAAAAAAAAACACTAAACCCCAAAGGATTAGTTTTTTAAAAATTGAGAGTTAACTGTTCAAAAACAAGTAAAAAATTATGTAGGTCACAGCCTTTTAAGATTTTCGGGAAGTCGGGTTTTCATCATGGTTAGTCAACCGGGGTTTTTCTTTCAGCCTGCAGGTCTTTTTGTCGTTGTAAACTGGGCCAACAGGAAAATGGCACAGCCCGTTTAAAAACTTCCAAAATTTGGGGAAAAAAATGTCTTGGGGTTTTCTCTCCTTTGGGTTATTTTATATTATCTTCCACAAAAATTTCCCCAATATATCCTTTTTGTGTTGGCCGGGAAGATAAAGTGTCTTTTACCCTAAAAATTTCAACAACAATTTCTTATACCCTTTCCTTTAAACAAGCTAAAGTGTTTTGCACCATGACTGTTGCAATAATATATATCTTATACGGGCCATGCTGTAAAGCTAGTGTCTTGCACCATGACTGTTGCAATAATATTTTCTTATACTGACATGCTGTAGCAAGCTAAAGTGTCTTGCACCATGACTTTTGCAATAATATATATCTTATACTGTACATGTTAGCAAGCTAAAGTGTCTTGCACCATAATGTGACAGTTATAAAAAGAAAATATTGCAGCTGAAAATGTGTTTACTAAGTGGCTGCCCAAACAAAATTCACAAAAAAACAGAAAGTCCCAAACCAGGGGGTTTTAAAAAATTTAATGGTGAACAAATTTATTATTACAAAAAAAAACTAAGGTTAAACCCACATTTATAAAACAAATTATTAAAGGGGACCCCCTAAGCATAAGTCAAATTCTTTATTTTTTTTTAAAATTTTTAAAAGATAATGTAGTTTACGTGTAAAAAAACTTTGGCAAAAAAAAAAGGCCACTAACATGCAGTGCTTTCAGGTTAAATAATAGGTATTAAACATGGGTAATAACGTTTTTCCTGAGCCCAGGGCATCCTTAAAGGGGGGCCCCTTGGTGCTAGTAAAGGTTCAACCCAAAAGGGGGGACCTAAACCCCCTTTCCCTTGGTTTAACCCATTGCTTCCCATTACCTCGGTTTTTGGGGTACAGGTTTGAATGAAACTATGGTCCCCTGATTTTCACGGGACTACAATAAATTACAAGTAATTTTCATCCAAATTTTTCCATGAGGTCATACAATGACTGGAGAAGGGGAGGTAATTTTGATCCAATAAAGGGGAAAATTTTAAATTTCTGGGATAAAGGACCCTTCCACGGGCTTCTCTTGAAAAAACTGAACCAAGTGAAATGTTTATACAATACTAAAGGGGTTTTTTTCCCTTTTCCCGAATGTTAAGGAAATATTTTTCAGTCTGTGGAAGGTTTAGGAAGTGGAATGATCTCAACACAGGTGCAGGCAAAACCTCCATACATACTTTTAAAATTGGGCCCATGTGAAAAATTGAGAGGCAGTGTCAGGAGCTGATACTCAACACCTGCAATATAGCAGGCTCCCCTCCTTGTTTTCATACTGCCACTCAAAAAAAACAGCTTAGTGTTTATTATTTTATTATTATTATTGCCACAAAGTGGAAAACCGTGGGTAAACACGGGGCCCAAAATGGTGCTGTCCTCTCATTACTCTTATATTTTTAAAGAAATTTGATCAAAAGAATTGGAGCTACCCTCCTTTTTTTTGGATAAAACCCAAATTTTAATTACTTTCCCCTAGGTGTTATGACCCCCATTGAGCCCATATTTTCCTTTAAAACCCCTGGACCCTGGACCCCCCTTGGGCTCCAGGGTTGGCTCCATAGGAAGATGACAAAAATGGCGGGTGAACGGGTTTCCGAGCATACCCTGACATGGGAGTGGCAATCAGTCGCCTAGATGGAGAGTATATAAATTTTTGTTAACTGACTTGGTTCCAAGATCCAGGGGGGAACATTTTAAAGCCCGGCTCCTCCCAGTAGGGAAAAAACCCCTGCTGGTGCAGACCGGGGCACAGCTGCCCATAAAGGAAACACTGAGAATCACTCACACCTAACTCACAATCTATAGAGGAAATAAGACTACATTCGGGGCCCAAATTATGGAACAACAGGTTTTTTGGAGGTTAGAATAGATCAAAACAATAAAATTTCTCATTAATGACAGGTTTTTGAATTTTGTTAGCCCATTATTATGATTTTACTTTCAGGGACAAAAAAATTATCACCCCATTATACTTTGGGCCATTTCCCCCCACAGGAACAACAGAGCACCGGGAACGGAAGATACGTAATCAGGTTCAGCCCCCAGGAGGATAACTCCAACCTTGGGTCAAGTGCCCTTCATTAGCCCCCTTTAAGGGGAAAAGGGCTGATGCTGGTGAAGGGACCACTGAAAAATTTTTATTTTTTTTTTTAACAAGTCCCCCTCCCCCCGTTAAAGGGGGACCCCCAAAAAAAAGAAAATCCCCAAAAAAAAAAAATATTTATCATTATTCAAAACCACCTATTCATACATAAATTTTCTTTGAATACACAGCTGAGAATAAATCCCCCCCAACTGTCACTATTCCCGGGCCCCTCCTTTTAAAATGCAGGCATTGTACTTCCCATTTCCAGGACTCAAGTCCCAAATAAATCATCTGGTTTCCTGAATCCCTTCACAAAAAATTACCCTGCTCACACTCCAACAGCCCCATCAGGCCCCAAAACCATTCGTCTCCATTCACTCCTATCTAAACACCGCACATGCTTGCTGGAAGTCCAAGCCCCCCGCCCCAAAAAACCCCCTTTACCCCCCCCCTCCAACCTTTTAGGACCCCCCCCCCACCCCCCCATTTTCCCCACAGATTTATAAGCTCTCCAAGTCATTCTCTTTTATCCATTCTATCTAAATGACCAAAAACCCCCTCAACAACCCCCCTTCCCAGCCCACTTCAGATACACTGCAAAAAAAATTGATATCTGGGGATCAAAAATTTTATTTTTTTTTAACCACACCAGTCATCACCCATTCACCATCATTCATTCAATAGCCATCTTGCCAGAAGTATTTACCACCTAAATGGGGAGCCCCAAAAAGAAGAAAACATATTCACCATCACTCATTCAATACCCGTCTTGTCGGGAGGTGCAGATATCTTTCCCAATTGACCCCCCAATCTACAAATAAAATAATTTCAATATAAGATTACATTCTTCACTCATTTTTAAAGGGTTGTTTTTTTCCCACATGGGAAAAAAAAAACCCAAAGAGGTTATACATCACATGTAAATCAAAGGCAACCAGGTTTTTTTTAAAGGGGAAGAGTAACTTTCAATTTTTTGAAACAAAAACAGTTTACCAGCATCAAAGCATCCCCAAAAGATAAATTTGAAAATAAAAATACCTCTTTCTTCTACACACGCATACGTGCACACACAAAACTGCATACACAACAACACACACACATACACATTGCCTAAGCATTCAGTTTCACTATGTTGAATAAAAAAAAAAAATAGATAATATTGTTTTGAAGCCGTCTTGGTAAAAAAATATCTTCTTTTGTCCAGTCCCAAATCTTTGAAACTTTTTTTTTTTTTTTTTTTGAAATAAAAGAGCACATTCTTTTTAAATGTTATAGGATAAAAAAAAAAATTTGGGTCAAATTACCGGGTATGAGGCAGAGGCGTTGGGACTGGATGCTCACCCCGGCGCCAGGAGTCCTGCCACTTGCAGAATCGTTGCCCATATACCTTTTTTTTCCCTTTTTTTTTTATTTTATATAATTTTTTTTGTTCTCATAATAACAATTTATAGTAGTTCTTTTGATTTCATAACCCAAACTGTAATTTTACACTAATATTATGTACTAAAATTTTACTAAAATAATAATAATAATGATAGGGATAATAATGATAATAATAATGATAAACCTTTAAAAATAATAATAATGATAGTACATAATAATAATAATACAAAAAATAATAATACATAATAATAATAATACATAATAATAATAATTTCATAATAATAATTTAATACATAATAATAATAATACATAATAATAATAATAGTACATAATAATAATAATAGTTAAATAATAATACATAATAATAAAAATTAGTACATAATAATAATAATAGTACATAATAATAATAATAATAATAATAATAATAATAAAATTTCCCCTTTAAGCATTGTAAGATTTGTGTCGCTGCCTTATCTCATCTCCACTAATGATGACTGGTGACATTTCATGGGGGTGAGCCGTAGTCTTATCTTTTTCTTATCAGCCCAGTAATTACAGTAAACATTTGGAGCTTACACTGTTTCCCTTTTATTTGTTACGCAAACCCGCCCGTCTGTATCTGTTCCCCCTTTTGTCGTTTCCCTTTCTGTCTGCTCGTCCCAGAGAAATAGCCCCCCAATGGTTTGGGCCAAACATTATAAAATTTTGATTTTTTTTTCCTTTTTTAATTTTAATTTTTTTATAATTTTTTAAAATGTGTTCCTGTGAGATAAAAGACAGAAGGAGACAGAGACAGATGGGGGGGAAAGACAGCCAATCAGGTACCCAGCTGGGCTAGCCAGCTGCTGGCCAGCCAGGTGGCCAAAACCCGCTGTTTGCCAGCCAGGTCCCCAGGGGCCCGCCAGCTGGCCTGCCAACCTGCCGAAAAACTTTTCCCCTTCAAAGGGGGGTGTTAATATGACAAAAATCAGTGAATCTATGGTGTTTGCCCGCTGTTTTCTCTAGCTGGCCCTCAAATTTAACTGGTGCTCCCCGGTCTAAGTGGGCCCAGATTTTTAATATGGCGACACCAGTGTTAAGAATTTCATGCTGACCCCGGCATCTCAGGCCAATGTGCCAAATTTGGGGGCAGGAAAAAAAAAACAAAATTCCCTTTTTGGGGGAGTAGCAGTACTAACTTCTAACCCTTTAATGGTTAAGGTTTACTTCCCCCCGTGTAAACATTCAGTTTTACTGTAAGTTGAATAAAAAAAAAAGATAATTTCTTTTTTGCCAAGCTGTATTTTCTCAAGGTTTACTGCAGTATTATGTAAGACCATTGTTAGCAGCTATGACTTAGTTTATTATATTGTACATAAAAAATAAAAAGGGGGGAAAAAAAAATGTTTTTTTTAAACTTCATTTTTTGGGTTAAGTCATATTCAAGGATTTTCTGAAAAACTGTTTTTTTTTTTGATAAAAAATATTTTGAGTAAGCCTCCTCAAAAAAAACATAAAATTTCGTTTCTTTTCCCTAAATTTCAATTGTAGAAGAAATTCTATTTAAAAGTTTGATTGGAAAAGGGGAAAGGGGTGAGGAATGTTGCAGTTCATGAACACGCCTTTTGGCAAGACAGTGATAGAGCGAAAATGATGAAAGCATTTCTTCTTTTTTGGGGCACCCCGCCTTGGTGGGGGAAAAAGCCCAATGTGTTAAAAAAAAAAAAAAAAAAAACAATTGGGACATGGGGAGCTACTTCTACCTTTTTAGTCTCAACTGAGTTATATTGGTCACTGGATTAGCTATGTTGATGATAAAAAATAAATGATCTGTATTAAAAAAAAAACAATGTTGTATAAAGTATATTTTTCTCAAATGATACAGGTACAAGCTAAAACTAACCCTAACATAGTTGGGGTGTCACATCTTGTCTGTGTTCCCGCAACATAGGATCATCGAAGAACTTTTAATAGATACATCCTCTGACAAGCCTTTTCCCCGCCGAGTCTTGATCATGAACTCACGGGCCAGATGAGGGCTGGCGGGGGGTCAAGGGGCGAATCACAATGCTCTTATCTAGAGGATCACCGGGCACAATCTGCCAATGATGGAACACACTCAAACAGAAGGCCTGCCCCTGTTTGCATCCAAAACCCTGTCTCGAACCCAAAGGAATCGATAGCTGGAATGAAGGTTTTAAAATAGTATAGAGGGGGGAAACCCAGCCGGGGGCGCCCTGGGTTACAGGGCCAGAACCCTTGTTAACACCGTATATACTGATGATACAAATCAGCTGGGTTTGGATTTCCAAAAAAATAGTAAGGTTCCATGGTCGGGGCTTCCATCAAAAACGCTGAGATCCCCACCCCCCCCTGGCTGTTGGAATAACTTGACCACCACCTCGTGCAAAGGCTCCTCAGCTAGGGTTTCATAAAGTCTTGAACTTACAATTTGAAGGGGTTTCTTCACATAGGGGACCTTTTTTGTCCCCCACTGGAAACCTTGCACAATAGAATCTCTTACAGATGACAATAAATTCTTGTCTACTTCTGAGGGTAGTGTGTCATCTCCAAAAATATTTGGCCCCCTCTGATCGGGTCCAAAGCCCAAATTGACCGAGCCCAACACATCCCAATAAAGCGTCGGGAAAAACTCTCCCAGCCGTCTACGGTCCCAGTTTATTTGTACAACTTCTCCTTCAATATCTTCAACTAAACCCCTTTCTAATGGCTCGGCAATCATGGTGATCTTATTTCTCTTGTTTGGGGTTTCAACAAAACATTTTTGTGGGGGACGTATCAACGACAGTCTCACAAAAAAGACCACAGGGTCAGCCACCCGGGTGTCAATCTCCAGTACATCTTCCTCGAACATCATGACACAATCCCGATACAATTTCCCGTTCCAAGAATAATGTGCCCCCAGATTCCTCTACCTTATTACTCAACAGTGGGTATGACTTGTTAACTTTTCGAAGACCATCTAACATTTTTGGCAATTCCCATGGATTTTCTGGTTCAACTGCAATCTTTATGACAGACTGGGTGTTAAATTTAAGTGGTGGGAAAAAGTGCAGCCCCCTATGGGGAAGGTCTGTGATGGTAAAACAGTCTTCACAATGGGCTCATCAATTCCCCAATCAAGACCCAGTTGCCAGCAGGAAAAGCATTCACTTCTATGTTGTATCGGCCCGGGCACCCCAGCCCCAACAGTCAATATACGGGAATCTTCCTCATCCTGAGGGTATACTTTTTTACCCAACACACGAACGTCTTGGTTAGCGTGAATGGTTCCTGAAAATACGCGTCCAAAATTTCGTGAAAAGCAGTTTCATCTTTTTATTAGGATAATGCTTGGTAGTGTGAACAACAAGAGGACCCTCTGGGTCACACCCATCATGCTTTCTGCCAGCTGTGCATCCAGTGGGCCAGTGTAAATTGTCTCCACCCCTTTTGCTTTCCATATGCTTTGGGTGAAGGTTGTGCTGAACACACATCTGGGCCAACCCTTTAAAAAACATAAAAAATTTAGCCCTGAAAAGTTTCCAATTTGGGCTGATGTTCATCTTTTTTCTCTTCCTTGCTCATGGGATACCCAACTCTTCCATTAAAGATAACAAATGAGTATCTACATCTCCAACAATGTGTGCAAAGATTTTATAAAGGGCCCCAAGGATAAATTTACAAAGCTCCTCTGAGCTGTTGGGGTGGGAGGCTTTTTTGTAAACTTCCTAGTTCGGGGTTGAAAATATGTCACCCCCCAGGCCTTTCAAAAACCTTTCCCGAGGCAGCTCATAGCCATAATGCTTAAAAATGTTTTTGCAAAGGATTTCAAAGTAAAACAGAGAGAAAAACTGAGAGCTAAAGCAAACATTGCCCAGCAATGGGGAGATGGTTTGTGGATTCTCCTGGTCCGTATACTGCTGGAGAAAGAGTTAACTTCTTCAATATGTGTCTCAGTTTATAGTATGCATCCCGAGGAGGCAACTTTAGTTCCCTAAAGAGGCGTCCACTTTGTTGATGCACACGGTGATGGCTAACCGTTCTTGTACAGCATGTTTCAAAAGTCGCTGTGTGTTGAGCATCACACCTTCAGCAGCATCTACGGGGAAAACCACAACACCATCCTTAACCTCATAGCATTTACCCCGAAAAAAAAAAAAACAAACAAATGTAAATAAAAAGGGCAAAGTGGTTAAAATATTTACTGAAAATAAATCTTTTTGATTTTTGGGACTAGGTTGGTAGACAGCAACCACCCAGGGAGGGACTACCGTCCTACAAGTGAGTGTAAAAAGAAAGCCTGTAATTGTTTTTCATGATGGTAGGATTACTGCAAATTACACTGCTCAATATTACACAAGAACATAACAGAGGAAGAACACTAAAACAGACCTTCTGGGAAATCCAACCACCTACAGAAATATTTTCTAAACTATTTTTATGCTCCCCGTAATAGTTTTTATAACCTTTTACTCTGTGCAAGTTGATTGTTCTACCATATTTTATTACTACACAATTTTATTACTTACTACCTCTAGTATTACACGCCCTCAAGCCTATATATCCCCTCGTGTCCATGCATTGTTTGTAACGGGTTAAAGCCCCTGGAGAGTAAAATGTTGCCACAATAAAATGTCACATTAGTTGCACTTGTGTCCTTTTATTAACATTTTGGGGTTACTTCTACTTCACTTAAGTCACACTACACATCCATGCAAGCAAAAATACACGCCCCCCTGGGTTTTTTTTATATTTTCTTACTAGTTCTTGTTCTTGTTTATTTCCTCTTTTCTCCATAGGAAAGTGGAACAGAATTCTTCCCCCCATAAACCCCCATGGGGCCGTAAGAGGGGATAAAAAGCCAGGAGCCAGGGGCTAGTAACCCCTTCTCCTGTATATATTACTAAATTTAAAAGGAGAAACTTTTGTTTTTCTTTTTTGGGGCCCCCCCTGTTTGTGGGATGTGACCGGTGTGATCTTTTAGATGATACAGCAATGAGCGCATGTTGGAAAAATTTAGATTTAGAAAAGGAAAAGGAAAGCTTTGGGGTTTGGGAATGAGTTGTGGATGAGGGGAACAAATTCCTGAGAAAGCATAAACGAGGTTATCCCTTTGAGTCCCCAAAAATAGGTTAAAACAAGTACATGAGTGGAACTGCCTAGTTTGGGGCCAGCAGGCCTGCAGCAATGCTCTTTCCTTAAAAGGCAGATGTACTTGAACTTATTTAAGAGGGGCCCCAGAAAGGCCTGCTGAAGTGTTCCTTCTTTCTCATGTTCTTAACCCTTTGACTGTCGGGGGCCCCCTTTTGGAAACTGTCATTCTATTTGGAAATATTGGGAAAAAAAAATTTTTTTCTTATCAAAATCAAAAGATTATTTTTCTGATTTTTTAAATCCCCCAAAAAATTTTCGTCAGTATTTACCGAGATATAGAGGCAAAAAGTTGGAAAAAAATGAGCTGCGTATGGCAACAGCGAAAATCCGCTCACCCGGAAAACTTTGGTTTACTTTCGTTTTTTTTCTTTTTTTTATCACTTTTTTATTTTTTTACATAACTTATGTGGCCTTAAACCAAAGTAAGGTAAATGTATATATATACACTCTTGTATGCAAAAAATTCGCACAAACATTAGTATCATTAAATTGTTTAAAAAACTTGTTTACCCCAACAATAAAAAAAAATTGTTTATTACTATTGTTCTAAAATATAAAACACATATAAATTTACTAGACACTTTCCATTCCCAAATGCAATTAGCATTCAAAGCTCCCAAACTATGTATGTGTGTGTGTGGGGGGGAGGGGCATCTAAATTTGCTGAGTCAGGGTGGGCAGCTGTCAAAATGACATATTATACCATTACTCACCACCCCACACTGCCCTGTAAACCTGTAAACCAAAAAGGGGGCCCCATTTCTTCCCCCCCCCTTCCCTTTTCCCTTTCCCATACCCCCTTTCCCCAAAGCCCCTTTTTCCTTTCTTTCCCTTTCCCTTTTCTTTCTGCCTTCCTTTCTTACATTTTTCCTTTCCCTTTCCCTTTTTCCCTCTCATCTTTTCCCCTTCCCTGCCTTCCTTCTTTTTATTTCTTCCTTCCTTTCTTACTTTTTTCCCCTTCCTTCCTTCCTCTCTTTTTTTCCCTTTCCCTTTCCCTTTTACTTTCTTTCTTTTTTCCCCTTCCTTTCTTCTGGTATCCTGGGCATTGTTTTTTGGTCACAAACTCCTAAAAACCATAAAATTTATCTTCAGAGAAAACTTCCATCTGTGTTAGAGCTATCATTGAGGAAGAGAAATGTCCCAGATGCGCCAAAAAATCAAATAATTTTTCCGTTTAGGCATGCGGGAACAAGGACTACTGAAATGGTGTTCCCAAAAATGCACCAGTGGCTGCCCTTTTTTTTTATACTGCGAACACGGGACCACACAGACCCATTTTTTTTTAATTGGGCCTCCCAAATTTTCTCCTCCTTGATTTGAGGCCGCTAGAATTTAGGCGATCATGCCCGAAACATTGGCTCGTAAAAACGATATAGGGCAAACAGTAAAAGGGGTGGCCAAAATAAAATCAAACAGGGAATTACATATTGAAGGTCTGAAAAAACTTACTTTTATCTTAACCTTGTTGAATGTGAGTTACTCTTATGGCAACCAAACAGTCAGTGTATGGTTCACCCAGTATTTAAAATTTCCCACAAAATTTCAAACACAACATTTATAACATTAATGATTACTTTGGGCCCCTCGGAAATCAACATAATCTTTTCCCAGGAGCTTGTTCTTAAATCGAAATGGTCAAAAATCAAATTAATATTTTCCATAAGAAATAATGGAAAAGCAATTAATCCGTTCCCGAAACCCAAAAAAAATTAAAAAATAATATATTTTTGACATTAATTATAGTTCTTAATACACAAAAGAATTACATACGAAATTAATAAAGACATGCATGTATTTTTACTTACCTTTATTGAAGATTGTTGATGGCAATGGAAGATAGGGAGGAGTGGGGGAGTGAGGGGTTAGTGTTTAAAAGGGAAACCCCCTAAAAAAAGGACTTCAGGTATCAAAGCCCTATCTGGGGTTACTTCTCTTTTTTGTCTTTTAACCCCAATTAGGAGCAGCTTGAGAGTCACGGGACCCTTGTCTCACAAAATAACTGTCCACAGTCCTCTGTTTCTGGTGCCTTTTTAAACTTTTTGCCTGAAGTGGAACATTGTTTGGTCACTAACATGTTGCTGATATGGCTTTTTTTAGTTTTCTTCGGGGTGGTTTTTTTCAGCAAATGCCTGAAATTTTATTCCACATTGCACAAATCCCTTAAATTTTCCCTTTCTTCATGTCTATGGTGTTTCTCACTTTTTTTCCCACAAATTTACCACTAGGAACTTTCTTGGGACCCATGGTAGCTTATTTCACAGTCGCATTTTAATGAACAAGCCCCAAACACAATTAATTAATTGTAAAATGTTTGGATGAAGGGCAGGGTAATGTTTACTCAAGTATAAACAACGCTAGACTGGCCCACGACGTTTTCCGGGGGGGCCCGCTTTCCCTGGGCAGACAGGTCGGGTCGCACTTGTTCGTTTGGCGGAAAGTGTTAAACCAAATAAAATTTCTTCAAAAAAAGTGTTCTTTTTCCCGGTTTGTTCGATTGCCGAGGTGTTTGATTTCTGGGGGTCCACTGAAATTAAAATTAAGACGACCACTGCAAACTAGGAACAAGATATACACATGTAGTATAGAGGTTGGGGGACAGAAAACCACCCAGGGAGGTACAAAGTCCTGAAAAGTGTAAAAAAAAAGCCTGTATTTGTTTTACATGATGGAAAGGTTGCTGGTGTTTTTTTTTCTGGCTCATAAACATGCAAGATTTCAGGTACGTCTTGCTACTTCTCCCCACACTTAGGTTACACTACACATACATATACACATTTATGTATACACACTCATCTGAGTTTTTTTTGATTTTATCTTAATAGTTTTGTTCTTATTTTTTTTCCTTTCATATCCATTGGGAATTTAAAAAGGTAACCCCTTTCCCCTCCGAAAGATGCTGTTGAAAAAGTCAATTAAAATGCCAGGAACAATGGGCTAGAAACCCCCTTTTTCCTGATAGATTTACTAAAAAAAAAAAAAGAAAACCGTAAAAGTGGGATGTTTGAATGTGTGGGATTTTTGGGGAATGATAAAAAAGAGATGATTGTAGTTTATGAATGAAAAAGCGGGATGTCCTGGTTTTTAAGTGAGAAAAAGATGAAGGGGGTGGGAGAGTTTCAGTGGGGAGAAATAAATGGGATTGGGTTGGGAGTTTCAAAATAGAGTTGAGTTTAAAGAAGGAGGGAATAATGTTGAATAATCAGTTATGGCAGGTAAAGAGGGATTATAAATGTATAAATTCAAGGATTATGTGGAGTTAAAAAAAAGGTTGGATGTAGGGGGGTTATAGTAAGTGTTTATGCACCGGGAGAAGAGAGAAGTGTGGGAGGAGAGAGAGAGTTTTTTTGGGGGAAATGTTGGGGCGAGTGCATGGGGATTTTTGAACCAAGTGAGAGAGAAATTTTGTGGTTGGGGATCTAAATGCTAAAGTGGGTAAAAATGTTGGGGAGGGAGTAGTAGGAAAATTTTTGGGGGGGAAATGTAAAGGGGGAAAACCGTTAATTGAGCAAATTGTAGAAAAGGTTTGGTAACAAGTAATACATATTTTATGAAAAAGAGGATAAATAATTTTAAAAGAAATTTTATAGCCGTTAAAAGTCTTAGTTTGTTGATTATGTATTGGTGGATGGGTTGATGGGTGGGTTTCAGGATGTACATGTTTATAGGGGGGCAATGGATATATCGGATCATTATTTAGTTGTAGCTACAGTTAGAGAAAAAGGTAGATGGGAAAAAAAAGAAACAGAAAGAAGAAGAGAGGAAAAAGTGTATAAACTAAGGGAGGAGGAAGTTAGGGTGAGATATAAGCAACTATTGGCAGAAAGGGGGGCCAGAGCAAGTATGAGTAGGGGGGGGGTTGAAGGGGTTGGGGATATTTTTAAAAAATGCGGGGGGGGGGTATTTAGAATGTAAAGAAGTTTATGGCTATAGGGGGTGGGTGCAGGAGGAAAAAAGAGTGAATGGTGGAATGAAGAAGTAAAGGGGTGAAAAGGGGAAAAAAGGGAGCTTATGAGAGGTTTTTAAAAAAAGAATTGTTAATAGAAGAGCAAAAGTATATGGAGAGTAAAAGAAAGGTGAAGAGAGTGGTGAGAGAGTGCAAAGGAAAAAGCAGATGAAAGAGGGGGGAGGCTCTGTCAAAAAATTTTGCTGAAAACAAAAAAAAATTTTGGAGTGAGATAAACAAGTTAAGAAAGCCCCAGTGAAGGGAAAGGATTTGTCAGTTAAAACAGAGTAGGGGGGTTAGTAGGGTGGGGAGTTTAAGTATTGGGTAGATGGCGGGGAAAATTTTGAGGAACTTATAAATGTTGATGAAAAAAAGGGGGGCGGTAATTTCATGCACTGGCCGGGGGGTATAACATCGTTTAGGAGTGAAGAAGAAGAGCAGGATGTGAGTGTAAAAGGGGGGGCCCTGAGGCATTTCTTTGAAAGAAAAAGGGGGAAAAAAAAGGAACTGACGGGACTGGGCAGAAATGTTAAAAGCAGGGGGAAAATAGTGTTGGGGGTGGTTGGTATTTTTGTTTCATAAATGTATGAAAGAGGGGGAAAGGGACCTAGGGATTGGGGAAGAGCATGTATAGTTTTTTTATATAAAGGTAAGGGGGGTAAAAAGGGGATTGTAAGAATTATAAAGGGGAAAAAATTTACTGAGTATACCAGGTAAAGTGTATAGCAGGGTTATTTTTGAAAGAATTAGAGGTAAGACAGAGAGTAGGATTGCAGATGAGCAAAAAGGCTTTAGGGGTAGGGATTTTAGATCAAGTGTTTACAGTGAAGCAAAAGGAACAGTATTTAGATAAAAGTAGGGAAGTTTTCATTGCATTTATGGATTTAAAAAAAGGGATATGATAGAGTGGATAGGGGAGCAATGTGGCAAAAGTTTTCAAGTGTATGGAATAGGGTAAGTTACCAAAGGGTGTAAAAAGTTTTTTTGAGGATAGTGAGGCCAGGGGTTTGGGGGGGGGTAGGAGAGGGGATTCTTTCGGTAAAAATAGGTCCAGACAGGGATGTGTAATGTCCCATGGTTGTTTTTAAAATATTTATAGATGGGGTTGTAAAAAAGTAAATGCTAAAGTTGAGAGGGGGGGGATTAAATTATGGGGAATTAAATGCAAAAAGGGGTTGACACAGACAGTTTTTGCTGATGATAATTTTTCATGGGAGATTCTAAAAAAAAGTTGCAAAAGGGTTTGGGGCGAGTTTGGGAGAGAGTGTAAAAGGGAAAAAAGTTGAAAGTGAACATAGATAAGAGTAAGGTGATGAGGGTATCAAACGATTTAACCCTTAAACGGTCCAAAAGTATATATCGTTCGCATGCCCAGTCCCCAAAATTTTGAAAAAAAAAATATATTTTTTTTTAGAAATAAAAAAGCACATTTTTTTTAAGTGTTATAGGATAAAAAAAAAAATTTGGGTCAGTACCCACCGAGATATGAGGCGGGGGGAAGTTGGCCGGGATGCTCCCTGACAGCAACAGGAGTCCTGCCGCGGAATTTTGGATATCCCTTTTTTTTTTTTTATTTTTTTTATATAATTTTTATGTTCTGATAATTACAATTTATAGTAGTTCTTGGATTTCATAAATCTTTGTTCTGACATAATATTAGGTACTGAAATTGTACTCAAAATAATAATAATAATATAGTGCATAAAAATAATAATAATAGTAATAAAATAATAATAATTTATATAATAATAATAATAATAATAATAATAATAATAAATTTTGAAAATTTATAAGATTGTGTCCTGCCTTATCTCTCTGATCTCCACTAATGATGACTGGTGCTTTTTAAAAGGGGTAAATGTTTATTTTTTCTTTCATCCAGTAATTACAGTAAAACATTTGGACTTACCTGCTTCCTTTATTTGTTAGCCCCTGTCTGTGTCTGTCGGGGGTTTTGCTGTCTGTTGTCTGTCTTTGTTTTTGTGTGTCTCTTTCTGTTTTCTTGTTGGGGTCTCTGCCCCTTGGCCCGCTTTTTCCTTTGTTTTGTTTTTTTTTGTTTCCCTGGTTTTCTGTGTCGGTGCCCCCGTTTTCTGCCCTCTTTTTTTTTGTGGTTTGTGGGGTGTTTTTCCTGTGCTAATATTTCTTTACCCGGATAAATTTTCCAAGGCACTTACATTTTGGGGTAAATTTTTTATTACCCCGGGGGACCACTGTAATTGTTTTTTAATATGTGTTCCTGTGAATAGAGACAGAAAGAAAACAAAAACAATAGACAGCCAACGGGCCCCGGGGCCCAGAGGTGGCCAACCAGTCCCAGGGGGCCGGGCGGGCTGCTGGCCAGCCGGGACCACCCCATTTCGGGGGAAAAGCATGCCAGGAACCGGTTTTTGCCGGGGGCCTGCGGCCTTTTCTTTTTAAACCCCTTTTGGGGGGTATGGCGAAAAAAATCGCTTACGGGGGGGGTTATTGACGACTAGACGCATAAATTCTAGCGCCTTCAAATTGCAAAAATGGCTGGTGGCCTAGTGGTGAGAGAATGGGTTGCGTGGTCAGTGTGGCAGAAAAAAATTGGGGACCCGGGGGCATTGTGGGAACGCCATGTTGGGCCTTATCACCATGCCTGGCGGAAAAAACTCCTCACTCCTCGGCAAATTGGAACATTTTTTCCCCCCTGACATTTCAACCCGATGGGATGTCAGTGGTGATGAGTTTAAGGGTTTTTGAGGGGTTGTGACCAAAACTAATGCCCAAAAACCGGTAATATTGAGGAAAACCCAGACCCTCAGCCTCCACCTCCGGTGTTGTGGCATCTTGTTACGCTCAATTTTTCCGGGACAAAGAGGAAACTGTTATTTACTCTTTCCCAGACTCTGATGTGAGCAATGGTGATGATAGTGATATGAATATGAACCCAAGCTCTTAAAAACAGTTCCAGTAGGGGTGGAGGAATATTCTCCAGTAAAGCGTCAGTATATACGCGGTTTTGCGCTCTGGTAGCTGCCAATGCTTTTCCCAAAGGGGGAAGGGATCATCTCGGGAAATCCCGTGGGCGAAACAGGAAGTGATGGGGAAATGAAAGTTGTGTTGAAATTTGGGAATAAAATCCAAATGTTTTTGGTGTTTTAAAGGGAGGCACCACATGGACCATCTGGCCCCCCCCTAGTCAGCTCAGGGCCACCCCCCCCCCTCACCCACCCCACCAACCCCCCCAAAACCAACCTCCACAACCCCCACAACCACCTTAAAAATATCCAGTACCCAACAGACCCACCGGGGATTGGCAGGGCTAAAATTTTTTAAATCCCCATCAGTTTGATGAAAGTCCCAATGGAATACCCCTCTTGCCAGGGGAAAAACCATAATGAATTTTGTTATTCTTTTCACCCTGTAAAAATTTTTGGGAAAGCAAAAACTCAGTAAAGCCCAAAAACTTTAAACCCCCCGCCCCAACAGGTGGGAAAAAACTTCTGAGATGTCTTTTTTTCCACTTCATGCCCATTTTATAAGCACATTCAAATCATACGGTGAAAAGACCCCCTATTCAACACCCGGGTTTCGTGATATTATCAGTGAAAGGAAAGTCTTGAGGATGCCCTCCCGACAAAAAATGACAGAAAACAGGTTTATAAATTAGGAAAATTTTTTGTTTTGAAAAAAATTCAATAATTTTTTTCCTTAGGAAGCTTTTATTCAGTCATGATTCTGTTCAAAATGACTGTCTTCAAGGGAAAAATACCAAGGGGAAACCGTGTTATATGCGGGCCATGGAGAATATTTGTCACTTGTACTGGAACGTTTTGGGCTTTTGGGGGTTCATATTACTATCTTTACATATATATAAAGTTGTTTGTCTTTTATTCCATATTTTTATTTATTTTTTAACTGAAGTTAATTGAAAGATACCAAATTCTGGGTATCTTGGTATGGGTTGAACAATGATGGGAAATATCGAAGGGGGTAATTTACTGTAAAGCACAAGCCCCCCCCCGGATTTTTCAGTGAACTGACAGATGTGTGGGACAGTCGGAAAACGTAAGCATAGCCAATTCAATGCGGCATCGTAGAGGTAGGTGCAGCGTTTTCTGCCAATACACATGGGCCGTGGCATGACAAACGAGATGTCCCCTGTTGTCATCAAATTTACCCTAACGAAATGCAGACACTGGCAGGTGATAGAGAGACCAAAGAACCCCTTCTAAAACCCGCAGCTGTGATGGATTACACCCCCAAAATGCGTTAGTGGACAAATGTGACATGCAAATTGGGTTTTTCTGATTGTGTTCGCAAGATTACAAGTGGTACATAAAACCTTTTCCACATTCTGAAAAATGCTCAATGCTTATAATATTTATGTTGAAAACCACAAACAAACCACCATATGGGAAAATTTTTTTTGTCTGTCATCAGGCAAATAATATTCAAATACCAAGGAGCAACACCCGCAATAGAAAACCCCCCCAAACAGGGATCAAAAACCCACCCCCGTCTGAGGCTTGGGGTGAACACTTCTAAAAAACCCCGCTACTGCTTGCAAAAAAAAATCAGGGAGGTGTTTTGTCTGTGCACATAAAAAACGCCCCCCAACAACGCAAAAATCGTTTTTTTTTGGAAAAAACCCCTGTGCATGGAACCATGTTTCAGAGACTTCCCCAGGCTGCAGAACTTAGAAACATGTCCAGTACTTTTTTGTATATAATGATTGAACAAAAAATAAAAAATATTTGTTATTGTAAAAATTTTAAATTGTGAAACAAAATATGAAAGAAAATTATGTAATATTGTGAAAAATTTGGAGTGAATATTTGAAAAAAAGCACTTATTTGGGCTCACAGGCCATAAAAGTTATTTGGGGAAAAAAAAAAAAAAAAACATCAAAAAAAAACCAAGAAAGAAAAAAAAATTTCCCCGGGACCGGGGGGCCCCAGTTGCCGGCACCGTTCATTTTTAAATTTCCCCAAATTTATATTTCGGTGAGTATTGATCGCAAAATAAATTTTTTTTTTAATTTAGAAAAAAAAAATATCATTTCATAAAAATTTTTTTTTTTTTTTTTTTTTGGACCCCCGAGAACGAGTTTCAGAGGCCCTTGGACCCCCCAAAGGGGTTTTTTGCTCCCACAAGGTACTAAGTGGTCCCCGATTTTTTTTAAAATGGGCACACCGGGTTAAAACCCCTTCTATGCTGAAGGCATCTCAGGCCAATCGGGAAATTTAGGCAGGGAAAAATAAAAAGAAAAATACGTTTTGGGGGAGTACAAAAATGATACGTGGACCCCCTTTGGGAAACCCC
>WNWK01018814.1:0-39092 GCA_009830355.1 Cherax destructor | reverse complement strand
ACCCGAAAGTTGAAAGCTGCTAAAACTTTTATCTGTTCTAAATAATCATTTAAGAACTTCGTAATAGCGTTTTCCTCCGCTGGTGTAACATAAACGCTTTTATGGGTTTTACACTTTTCTACTTCTGGATATTCATAATAATTTATCGACTTGAGCCATGTATGGTAAATCATAGCCCAACCCTTGATCTAGCAAGTCATAGAACTTGTAGCCGATTTCTGGGTGAGTTGAGACGTATATGCAAGTCTGCTTTCACCTGCTGCTCCTGTTCACTTAACAGTCGATAAGTGCCTAGGAGAAAGTCGACTACTGTTGGTTCTAAGGGAGGACCAACAGTAAGGCCTTAACGGAAATAAGTCATAATGATTGGCTTTCTTTGGAGATCCTTAGCTAAAATCCCTCCGTGGTTAAAAACCCGAAAACAGTATCTTTCTTCTATATCCACATGAACCTAATCAGGTGTCACAGCAAAGGATAAAGAGGACCCTCAATCCTTCACCTACTTCATTAATCCTCTAAATCACGTAATGAAAAACATGACCACTAGTTGTTTGTTGAAGAAATAACCAGCCAACAAGGACATTAAAAATGTCAGATTACGGTGCTTCATGTGTGTTTTTCCCGTGGCCAACAATCTTATACACACACTGCATGTCCTGATCCTACACTCTACACATCACTCACAATGATGACTGGATCACCACTCATTAACTGAAGTCATCACTCACAATGACGACTGTACCACCTGATCACCAGTCCTTCACACACTACAGTCATCACTCACAATGATGACTGTACCACTTGGTCACCAGTCCTTCACACACTACAGTCATCACTCTCAGTGCTCACTGGAACACCTGGTCTCAAAAGTCTCGTGACAGTAATTTTCATTACTCGTCATTAAATTTCTAAATAAGCCTATTCATTGGTTAAGAAATTTCAGTTTTTATTCCTTTATTATTTATGTAGCTCATGGCCCTTTAATATTAGATATAAGTAATAGACTAATATTTTTTTTTTATTAACACATCGGCCGATTCCCACCAAGGCAGGGTGGCCCGAAAAAGAAAAGCTTTCATCATCATTCACTCCATCACTGTCTTGCCAGAGGGGTGCTTTACACTACAGTTATAAACTGCAGCATTAACACCCCTCCTTCAGAGTGCAGACACTGTACTTCCCATCTCCAGGATTCAAGTCAGGCCTGCCGGTTTCCCTGAATCCCTTCATAAATGTTACTTTGCTCACACTCCAACAGCACGTCAAGTATTAAAAACCATTTGTCTCCATTCACTCCTATCAAATACGCTCACGCATGCTTGCTGGAAATCCAAACCCCTCGCACACAAAACCTCTTTTACCCCCTCCCTCCAACCTTTCCTAAAACGACCCCTACCCCGCCTTCCCTCCACTACAGATTTATACACTCTCGAAGTCATTCTATTTCGTTCTATTCTCCTACATGTCCAAACCACCTCAACAACCCCTTCTCAGCCCTCTGGATAATAGTTTTGGTAATCCCGCACCTCCTCCTAATTTCCAAACTCCGAATTCTCTGCATTATATTCACACCACACATTGACCTCAGACATGACATCTCCACTACCTCCAGCCTTCTCCTCGTTGCAACATTCATCACCCATGCTTCACACCCATATAAGAGTGTTGGTATAACTATACTCTCATACATTCCCCTCTTAACTTCCATGGACAAAGTTCTTTGTCTCCTCAGATTCCGAAGTGCTCCACTCACACTTTTCCCCTCATCAATTCTATGATTCACCTCATCCTTCATAGACCCATCTGCTGACATGTCCACTCCCAAATATCTGAATACATTCACCTCCTCCATACTCTCTCCCTCCAATCTGATATCCAATCTTTCGTCACGTAATCTTTTTGTTATCCTCATCACCTTACTCTTTCCTATATTCACTTTCAATTTTCTCCTTTTACATACCCTACCAAATTCATCCACCAACCTCTGCAACTTCTCTTCAGAATCTCCCAAAAAGCACAGTGTCATCAGCAAAAAGCAACTGTGACAACTCCCACTTTGTATTTGATTCTTTGTCTTTTAACCCCACACCTCTTGCCAAGACCCTCGCAATCACTTCTCTTTCAACCCCATCTATAAATATATTGAACAACCACGGTGACATCACACATCCTTGTCTAAGGCCTACTTTTACTGGGAAATAATATCCCTCTCTCCTACACACTCTAACCTGAGCCTCACTATCCTCATAAAAGCTCTTCACTGCTTTCAGTAACCTACCTCCTATTCCATACACCTGCAACATCTGCTACATTGCCCCCCTATCCACCCTATCATACGCTTTTTCCAAATCCATAAATGTCACAAAAACCTCTTTACCCTTATCTAAATACTGTTCACCTATATGTTTCACTGTAAACACTTGGTCTACACACCCCCTACCTGCTCTCCGTCTTACTCTTAATTCTTTCAATAAATAACTCTACCATACACTTTACCTGGTATACTCAACAGCCTTATTCCCCCATAATGTTTGCACTCTCTTTTGTCCCCTTTGCCTTTATATAAAGGAACAATACACGCTCTGTCAGTCCCTAGGTACCTTACCCTCTTCCATACATTTATTAAATAATAGCACCAACCACTCCAAAACTATATCCCCGCCTGCTTTTCTATCTTTATCTCATCAATCCCCGCTGCTTTACCCCCTTTCATTCTACCCACTGCTTCACGAACTTCTCCCACACTCACACCTGGCTCTGCCACACTCCTACAAGATGTTATTCCTCCTTGCCCTATACACGAAATCACAGCTTCCCTGTCTTCATCAACATTTAACAACTCCTCAAAATATTCCCTCCATCTTCCAAATACCTCTAACTCTCCATTTAATAACTCTCCTCTCCTATTTTTAACTGTCAAATCCATTTGTTCCCTAGGCCTCCTCAACTTATTAATCTCACTCCAAAACTTTTTTCTTATTTTCAACAAAATTTGTTGATAACATCTCATCCACTCTCTCATTTGCTCTCTTTTTATATTGTTTCACAACTCTCATAACCTCTCTTTTTCTCTCCATATACTCTTCCCTCCTTGCATCACTTCTACTTTGTAAAAACCTCTATTATGCTAATTTTTTCTCCCTTACTACTCTCTTTACATCATTCCACCAATTGCTCTACTTCCCTCCCGCACCCACTTTCCTGTAACCACAAGCATCTGCTGAACACTCTAACACTAGATTCGTTAACCTATCCCATACATCTTCGACCCCATTGCCTACACTCTCACTAGCCCATCTATCCTCCAATAGTTGTTTATATCTTATCCTAACTGCCTCCTCTTTTAGTTTATAAACCTTCACCTCTCTCTTACTTACTGCTTCTATTTTCCTTGTATTCCATCTACCGTTTACTCCCACTTTAGCTACAACTAAAAAGTGATCTGATATATCTGTGGCCCCTCTATAACATGTACATCCTGAAGTCTACTCAACAGTCTTTTATGTACTAATACGTCATTACGCCATTCATCATATCTTGTATACTTATTTATCCTCTTCTTATAATATGTATTACCTATAACTAAACCTCTTTCTATACAAAGTTCAATCAAAGGGCTCCCATTATCATTTACACCTGGCACCCCAAACTTACCTACCACACCCTCTCTACATGTTTCTCCTACTTTAGCATTTAGGTCCCCTACCACAATTACTCTCTCCTCTACACTCCTCTCTTCTCCAGGTGCATACACGCTTATTATGAACCCCTTTTCGCATCCGACCCTTATTTTAATCCACATAATCCTTGAATTTACACATTTATATTCCATCTTCTCCTTCCATAACTGGTACTTCAACATTATTGCTACCCCTTCCTTAGCTCTAACTCTCTCAGATACTCCTGACTTAATCCCATTTATTTCTCCCCACTGAAACTCGCCTACCCCCTTCAGCTTTGTTTCGCTTAGGGCCAGGACATCCAACTTCTTTTCATTCATAACATCAGCAATCATCTCTTTCTTATCATCCGCACTACATCCACGCACATTCAAACATCCAAGTTTTATAACGTTTTCCTTCTCTTTTTTAGTAAATGTGTACAGGAGAAGGGGTTACTAGCCCATTGCTCCCGGCATTTTAGTCGCCTTATACGACACGCATTGCTTACGGAGGAAGGATTCTTTTCCACTTCCCCATGGACAATAGAGGAAATAAAGAACAAGAGCTATTAAGAAAAAGAAGAAAAACCTAGATGTGTGTATGTTATATATATATATATATATATATATATATATGCATGTGCATGACTGTGTAGTGTGACCTAAGTGTAAGTAGAAGTAGCTAGATATACCTGTTATCCAGGGTGCTTATGAGACAGAAAAAGAGACCAGCAATCCTACCATCATGTAGAACAGTTTCAGGTTTCTGTTTCACAGTCACCTGGCAGGACGGTAGTACCTCCCTGGGTGGTTGCTGTCTACCAACCTACTACCTATACTATAAATAGACTAATATCAGTCAATATTTACTGCGTAATGAGTCACTTCAACTAAACGTGGGTCTCCTTGATAACTGACTATACGTTAGGTTACCTAGACGTCACCTTCCTTAAAGCATCTCATCCTCTTGTTCATCAGGTCACCTAGATGTATTCCTCCCTCTTGTTCATCAGGTCACCTTGATGTATTCCTCTCTCTTGTTCATCAGGTCACCTTGATGTATTCCTCCCTCTTGTTCATCAGGTCACCTTGATGTATTCCTCCCTCTTGTTCATCAGGTCACCTTGATGTATTCCTCCCTCTTGTTCATCAGGTCACCTTGATGTATTCCTCCCTCTTGTTCATCAGGTCACCTTGATGTATTCCTCCCTCTTGTTTAAAGCCGCAATTCAGATTTTTTCCTCACGTCCCCTCGACCGTGCTGCTTCCCCCTGCTCATTTGTTACTCTTCTCCCCTTCCTCTTAACTACACTGTCGTTGGCAGCTCCACGTCAGTCTTCCTACTACCTGTCTTTTCTTAATCTTCTCTGGAGGCATCTTCTTGGCTTCCTGTTTACCTTCAACCTTCCTTACCTGTGCTGAGCGTCGCATTATCTTCTGCGTCATCCTTACTGTTTATTCGTCTTTTTTTATCCTTATTTACTTCTCATTTTCTTCTTTTTTGGGATTTTTTCTCGGCATATCACTTTTACTTTCAATTTATACCTTTTTTGTAAGTCTTCTCCTATTTTCTCTATTTTCCCAATTCCTCGACTTGTTTCTTACCTCCTCGTCTTTCTTGCCTCCCTCCCTGCTTCCCCTCAGCCTCGGTATCTTCCTGCTTTCGGGTTTCTTCTCCTGGTCGTCAGCTCATTAAGGACTGAAGGCTTCGGAAAGGTCTCAGGCAGAGCTTATTATCAATGACCTGCTTGAAGTTACAGCCACCCAGCGAGCCATTAACTCCAACCAAGACTCATAAACCCGTTAGAAAGAGATGCCCGAGTGTTTTCTCACTTGTGTAAACCCTACACTCGGGATATTTAGTCAAAATAGTTTTCTATCAATAGATAAAAGAATTATAAGTGAATGGAGATGAACCACTTGTAGTTTACTTAAAAGAGAGGTCGGCGTAAAGTAGTTTCATTCTGAGGTGATCAAGTCGCCTCCAGGCATCTTAGCAGGAGAATATTAAGTTAATCTTAACTTTTATGGCAAAGTGAGATAGATGGCGATTGATTAAGCTCATAGATTATAAAGTTTTTTGGCAAAAAGTGTCGCGTCTCGAGCCGATTATGCTGATATGCCATCGTTGGCATTATCAGGCAATTCCCTTGATACACAAAGTTTCACAAAGTTTGTTGTCGAAAAGCAGCTCAGGTTCAAAATACAATAAGCGTGTGCCTTGCCCCGTTTAGTCACACACTCCACTGTTTAATATCCTCTCCTCAGTTTGGAGAACAATTTTGCTCGTTACAGCATTTCGAATTCTGTTTGTCATGCGATTTCGTTTACATAAACAAACAGAGCAACGCATGCATTACGGCCTCTTTTGTCAGATTAGAATCCATTCTCTTAGAGTTCGAGCGTTTTGTCGCTGCCAGCACTTGAATGTACACTCAAGATCCTATCCCATGAATTGATCAAGGGTTTCATTAAGTCGGTATACAGAATTCTGTATTGCTTCTCTGTCTCCTGCTAATTGTAATATTATTATGGACAAAATATTAATAGCTATACACTTAGTCGTCTTATCTGCATAATTTTTTTCTCTTTATCGTAGTTACTAAAGAACTGCTATAATGTTTTATAATGTAACCTCATTGCCATAGATTGGCTAAAGAAAAACAATATATAAAAAAATGATGAAAAATAATTTATAGAGACATTGAACTTGGCTACATTTGCCATACTGTGGTAGTGCAAGAGAAGAGGTATTGGAAAAGTGTTGCACCCGACTACTTACTTACAACATCGAAATGGTTTGAATTCTGCGGGAGAGAGAGAGAGAGAGAGAGAGAGAGAGAGAGAGAGAGAGAGAGAGAGAGAGAGAGAGAGAGAGTATTATAATTATCTTAATAATGTTCAGTAAATATGGATGATAAATGTTGCAATATGTACTATAAATGTATCTCTCAAGCCTCATGCACTGTATATACCTCTTAAATCTTTTGTACCATATTATGTAATAAAATATACCTATTGGTAAAGAAAATGAAAAGAATGGGTGGTAAGGGAAATGAAATATTCAAATGGGTTCAGGAAGAAATCTAAATATTATATATATACATATATATATATATATATATATATATATATATATATATATATATATATATATATATATATATATATATTTATATATATATATATATATATATATTTATATATATATATATTAGGTAGTAGGTTGGTAAACAGCAACCACCCAGGGAGGTACTAAGTGAGTGTAAATTATTATTATTATTATTATAATCAAATAGAAGCGCTAAACCACAGGGGTTCCCAAGTGAGTGTAAAACAAAAGCCTGTATTTGTTTTAAATAATGGTAGGACTGCTGGTGTCTTTTTTCTGTCTCATAAACATGCAAGATTTCAGGTACGTCTTGCAACTTCTACTTACACTTAAGTCACACTACACATACATGTACACGTTTATTGTATACACACTCATCTGAGTTTTCTTTTATTTTATCTTAAAAGTTCTTGTTCTTATTGCTTTTCCCTTTCATATCCATGGGGAAGTGGAATAAGAATCTTTCCTCCGTAAGCCATGCGTGTTGTAAAAGTCAACTAAAATGCCGGGAACAATGGGCTAGTAACCCCTTTTCCTGTATAGCTTACTAAAAAGAAAAAGAAGAAAACCGTCAGAGTGGGATGTTTGAATGTGCGTGGATGTTGTGCGAATGATAAGAAAGAGATGATTGTAGATGTTATGAATGAAAAGAAGCTGGATGTCCTGGCTTTAAGTGAGACAAAGATGAAGGGGTAGGAGAGTTTCAGTGGGGAGAAATAAATGGTATTAGGTCAGGGGTTTCAAATAGAGTTAGATCTAAAGAAGGAGTGGCAATAATTTTGAATAATCAGTTATGGCAGGTAAAGAGGGAATATAAATGTATAAAATGCAAGGAATATGTGGAGTAAAATAAAGGTTGGATGTGAAAAGTGGGTTATAGTAAGTGTTTATGCACCTGGAGAAGAGAAAAGTGTAGAGGAGAGAGAGAGATTTTGGGAAATGTTGAGTGAGTGTGTGGGGAGTTTTGAACAAAATGAGAGAGTAATTGTGGTTGGGGATCTTAATGCTAAAGTGGGTAAAAATGTTGTGGAGGGAGTAGTAGGTAAATTTGGGGTGCCAGGGGTAAATGTAAATGGGGAAACGTTAATAGAGCTATGTGTAGAAAAAGGTTTGGTAATAAGTAATGCATATTTTATGAAAAAGAAGATAAATAAGTATACAAGGTATGATATAACACGTAAGGAAAGTAGTTTGTTAGATTATGTATTGGTGGATAAAAGATTGATGGGTAGGCTTCAGGATGTACATGTTTATAGAGGGGCAACGGATATATCAGATCATTATTTAGTTGTAGCTACAGTTAGAGTAAAAGGTAGATGGGACAAAAAGAAAATGGCAACAGCAAGTAAGAGAGAGGTATATGTGTATAAACTAAGGGAGGAGGAAGTTAGGGTGAGATATAAGCAACTATTGACAGAAAGGTGGGCTAGTGCAAGTAGGAGTAGTGGGGAGGGGTTGAAGAGAGTTGGGATAGTTTTAAAAATGCAGTATTAGAATGTGGGGCAGAGGTTTGTGGCTATAGGAGGGTGGGTGCAGGAGGAAAGAGGAGTGAGCGGTGGAATGAAGAAGTAAAGGGTGTGATAAAAGAGAAAAAGGTAGCTTATGAGAGGTTTTTACAAAACAGAAGTGTTAAAAGAAGAGCAGAGTATATGGAGAGTAAAAGAAAGGTGAAGAGTGGTGAGAGAGTGCAAAAGAAGAGCAGATGAAAGAATGGGAGAGGCTCTGTCAAGAAATTTTGGAGTGAGATAAACAAGTTAAGAAAGCCTAGGGAACGAATGGAATTGTCAGTTAAAAACAGAGTAGGGGAGTTAGTAGATGGGGAGCTGGAGGTATTGGGTAGATGGCGGAAATATTTTGAGGAACTTTTAAATGTCAATGAAAAAAGGGAGGCGGTAATTTCATGTACTGGCCAGGGAGGTACAACATCGTTTAGGAGTGAAGAAGAGCAGGATGTGAGTGTGGGGGAGGTGCGTGAGGCATTACGTAGAATGAAAGGGGGTAAAGCAGCTGGAACTGACGGGATCATGACAGAAATGTTAAAAGCAGGGGGGATATAGTGCTGGAGTGGTTGGTATTTTTGTTTAATAAATGTATGAAAGAGGGGAAGGTACCTAGGGATTGGCAGAGAGCATGTATAGTTCCTTTATATAAAGGGAAGGGGGATAAAAGAGATTGTAAGAATTATAGGGGAATAAGTTTACTGAGTATACCTGGTAAAGTGTATGGCAGGGTTATTATTGAAAGAATTAAAGGTAAGACAGAGAGTAGGATTGCAGATGAGCAAGGAGGCTTTAGAGTGGGTAGGGGATGTGTAGATCAAGTGTTTACAGTGAAGCATATATGTGAACAGTATTTAGATAAAGTTGTAGAAGTTTTTATTGCATTTATGGATTTAGAAAAGGCAGATGATAGAGTGGATAGGGGAGCAATGTGGCAAATGTTGCAAGTGTATGGAATAGGTAGTAAGTTACTGATGGCTATAAAGAGTTTTTATGAGGATAGTGTTTGTGGTTGGTGGTGAACATGTTGCATGCAGCCTTAATGACCCTCGAGTACATCAAGGGTTTTAAATCCAATTTACCAGTCATTATAATTCATTAATAAAAATGACGAATTTATATATATTCTTATATTTATTGAGAAGCGACAAACCCGTGCAGGTCTTTCTGCTTTGACAATTATGACAGCTAAGACGGTTAATTGTTAATGGTAGTTATGACAGCCTAGGCAATTACGATAGTTAATGACACCTATGACAGTTAATAACAGTTATGGCAGCTATGGCAGTTAATGACAGTTATGGTAGCGATCTGAGATACTAACTAGATAAAGAACAGGGCATTAAGAAATGAGGTGCACTCAAATGAGAAAAAAAAACTGTGTAAAGAGTTTTGTCTCTCTGAAGGACTGTGCAGTATAGTGAATTAAATACTCTCTTCCTAACACAAAGTTTAAGAACAAACACTTAGGACATTCCATTTAGGTTGGGACCTGATTCACCGCATACCAAACTTTTCCATAGTAAAATGTTCTAAGTGTTATTCATGTGCCTTTAACAATGGAGAGAACAAGGTCCCAAGACCCAAACAGATCCACATAAAGTTCAATGCTAAGTGGAAGGTTTCAGACAATTTTCAAAATCTTGGACGTATTGATAATTAATAGCACAACATTCACTCAGTTCCATCTTATATAGAAAAGATAAACATAGAGGAAATTGTATTATCATTATGTTAGAAACACTTCTGTTCAAGCAAAAAGTAGTGGTGGCCTTAGCTTCATTTTTGTTTGTAATAAACTGTGGCTAGACGAAAAGAATATGATAAATGAAGAACTAAACAATAAATATTATTTATTTTGCTTCTTCACTGAGGATGAAATGGCGAATTACCGATAAGTTCTTAAAGACACAAGTTGCAAGAATATCATCGGGATATTCTTACGCATATGTAGAGCCTTATTAAGTTGTGAGATGAATACAGCTATACAAATAGTGAAACCTTGCTGCATAAATGCTTCTGCATCCCGTGTCACTGTCGTCAATGGTACCTCAATGTTGAATTTAGAAATGTTAAAAAGATTTTATCAGAAAAACCTAACAAGGCAACACTATGTTAACTATAAAACAAGCTTAGTAATCCTTTGAAAAGAAAATTTGGAACATGCAGATAGAATAACACGAGAAAAACTAGTCTTCAGTTACTCAAAACAAGATAATTACAGATTTAATAAAAGGTAACTAAATAATAAGTACAGTACATCACAAAGATTTTTATAAAATTTCTTGTAGAATGGAGTTTTTCTTTCGGTTATATCGGAAAGGAGTTAATTACCAAAATTGTGGAATGCTAATGGTCCGTGAGATATAGAACAGCAAGTTCGGTTGTACTAAAACATATAGGGGGAAAGGTTTATCAAATGCATTATGACTATTGTTAATAAAACACTTTACATGGTTTTTGGCGTTTTATTGAGAAGACGTTTGGTCCACCAGGGATTTTTATCAATACTAGGATTATTCTACGATCGTTTACCTACAATCATTTACCTCTGATAGCTTGGGCGGATAAATGCAGCTAACAGTGTGATCCCAAACTCTGAAGTACTAGGCTTGTATGAGTAGTAACCAAGTATTGTCCATCATGATGTGTTCTTTGACGATTCACATGTTTCTTGTATCTGCTCTTACAATAATTTGTAGTGTCCTAGTACATTTGCTTCGAATAGTATTGTCCAGGAATGTGTCTTTCTTTGAAGGTTATTTGCATATTGTTCCAGTCAGGTAATGTGCTTTTTTTTCTTTATTTCATCTACTGCAAGCACTGGCTCGCATGATAGATGTTGTAACAAATATCTACAGCGAGTGTGAATTATTTACATTTTTTATGAAAATTTTATCTTCGTGAGCAGTCAAGTACACAACACCTCAGTTCACTCCACCAAACTAAACATAAGCTTCAAATGTTTACAAATAATTTATGTTCGTTGAGGATTGTTAAGCATTCTATTATATCTCTTGGGCAAGTGTATGCAGGAGGCCACGAAATAGCTGGTTACCACTCATACAAGACTAGTGGCCTCAGGGATTCAACATTCAGCTGCAGAAAGCCGCCTAAATTTATGTGTGATCAGTCTGAGTGGGTCAGTCGCTTAACCTGTAGGATAGAATTACTGAGCTCCACCTATCAAGGTTGAGGGACTACACATTAAGACATTAAAGGCAGAATAACAGGAACTACCACTGGGACTACCCAGGAGGACATGAAAGGTAGCACAGTAAGAACAACTATTGCGACTACCCGGCAGTCACGGTATTCTTGTTATCGTCTTTTTTAATGCAAAACAAAAAAAAGCAAGTGGGAAAACCTCTTCGGCATATTTGCGCTTCCATTATGCATAAACAGTATCACTGAAGAAAAACTGGTGCTTCTGGTCCAGCTTTCTTGGAATCATTTCTAACCGAGAGCTCTGACCTGACTGGCAATCCCTTGTGAGACGCTTCAGCGTCTCCTGAAATATTACGGAGTCGCTCTTTTACTAGTGCTAGAGAGTAACTGGTTATATACTGCTGTCAAGGAGTAACTGTTTAAATGCTGCTGTCAAGGAGTAACTGTTTATATACTGCTGTCAAGGAGTAACTGTTTATATACTGCTGTCAAGGAGTAACTGTTTATATACTGCTGTCAAGGAGTAACTGGTTATATACTGCTGTCAAGGAGTAACTGGTTATATACTGCTGTCAAGGAGTAACTGGTTATATACTGCTGTCAAGGAGTAACTGGTTATATACTGCTGTCAAGGAGTAACTGGTTATATAATATTGATAGGGAGAAACTGGTCATATACCGGTGTCAATGAGTAACTGGTTATATATTGGTGTCAAGGAGCAACTGGTTATCTAATGATGTTAGGTAGTCGTAGGTTATCCACTGGTATTACGGATGGGGCATTCAAAGAGTATGTTACAATTTATTCGGCGCATGTCACACTCCCATATAGGCTGCCTCCCAATCAGCGAACCGGGTGCTAAGGTTTTAACAATCAATAGGGTACCCATCGTTAAATCAGTATCTTGGCTCATTGGCCAATCACAGGAAAGCCCCCCCAGAGCTGAAGCAACGTGGTTCACTTGTTCCAAGCGAACTGACAGACTTGCCTAGCTGCTGGTTAAGCACGGTGCACACTCTGGCTTCTGCTTTGTCATCTGTCACCGTGGTGTACACTTACCATTTCTATCTGTACATATTGTACATACCTGTAGATATCTGGTGAAGGCAAATATACATTACAGTTTACTGCTGAGTTTTATTTGCTCCATATTCCTATTACAACCAGGTCTCACAGGCCATTCTTTGAGACCTGTCATCTACTAAATTCTCACATGACTTTTGTTTATAACTTCAGAATGCCTTATCTTTTCAACTTCAAATTTTCAACACTGATGAACTATATATCAGAGAAAGTTCATGGTACAATTAGCATGTGCTGCCCTCTGGTGAATTTTGTATGAATTCTTTCCAATATTGGTTCTCATGAGATAATTTTAGAAAGCCATTTCTGATCAACTTAACTGGTGCATCTGACCCAGAAGATTGTTATTGTTAGTGAAGTGTGTAGCTCACATTTTCTCAACTACACACTTGTCAGGCAGTACAGGGGCAATTTCGCAAATTTATTAACAGTTAATAAACGTTTAATTGTTGGATTCTTTGAAAAAAAACCAATAACTTGAAATTGCATCTTCTGGTCAGCTTCAAGCTTTTAGGTCTGAAGCTTTTCTCAAAGGAAGCTTTGCCTTGGTATCAGATTGCGCAATTTTTAATTTGAGTATTATACAAAATGATTTCTGTGAAGTCTCTCTTCTAATCGGCTTTAAACCTTAAGCATTGGTGAATCTTTCTTTGAGAAAAGTCTAGACACGTTTTGGCTCTCGTAGTTGCCAGTTTGTCATTTTTCCTGACGAAACTGTGGTAAATGGAAAGACAAGTCTTCATGTGATAACCTGTGAATGCCTCATCCGATTGGCGTTAAACTTCAATACCGATAACTTGATAATACAACTTCTGAGCGGCTTCAAATTTCAAGGCTGGTGTATTCGGGATAATGATCTATATGAGATGACTAGAAAATTTCTTTTTAGATTTTTTTAATTACCTTTGAGAAGTGTAGGTTCTAATTTGCTGTTTTTATCGAAGAAATTGAGATACCAATTTTCATCCAATAACTCATGAATGTCTCTTTTGATTCACATCAGATGAACTTCACCGATAATATTTAACTGCATTAGAAACTCATGAGATAGTTCTCAGCATTCCTATCGTGTGCATTGAGACAGAGGGAGCTGAGGAATACTTTCTCTGATCGTACAGCGACGGAAATAAATCTAACTTCGCACGATTTTATGACATAGTCGGTCATATTGTTAGGAAGAGTGATATTATAATTCACTAACTTCCTCCATGAATTTCGTATATAACCTCAGAGCGTCTTTTCTGATTAACTCAAATTTTCAACACTAGTGAATTATAAGAAGGGAAAGGTTCCGTGAAAGACTGGCTTTTGCAGGTGTCCTCTGCTCGAATTATATTAATCATTCACAAATCTCATTCCAGTGGGACATCCGGAAATAACTTCTGGTCAACTTCAACTTTTCAATACTCGTGAATCCTAAATAGAAGATGGTTTTTATTATTAATAAAGTGTAGTTGACATTTTTTCAATTATTTTTCAATACATAATTGGAGTTTGTCTATAACTGAATGACACTGAACTTTAATGGCTGATGCTTTAGACTGTGAAGGTTGAATTTTTTCAATTGCTAACTCAGTTAATAAACTTTGCAATAACCAGAAAATGCATCTTTTGGTTAACTTCAAACCTTTAGCTGATCCTTTTTTTCAAAGGAAGCTTCGCCTTGATTTTTAGTTGTGTAATTTTCAATTTTCCTATTTCATCAAATTTTAGTTTATTTTTCTGAGATTTTTAATATTTCACTTTTTTCAATAATATGAAAAAATCAATATGGATTTTTACTGGTATTTTTTAAAAATATTGAAATTATTTATAAATATTGAAAAATGCTATAAAACGTTGATTTATTGCATTCTTTGACGATTCAATGAGTTTTCAAGTATTTTCTGAAAAACTAAATTTTTTGGAATTGATTTCCGTGAAATAACTGGTAAATATCTCCCTGATCAGGCTTTAAAACTTGGACACTTGCGAATCTTACTTAAAAAAAGTTTGTATGGATTTTGGCTTGTGTATTGCCAGTTTGCTGTTTTTAATGAACAAATTGGGAAAATGGAAATAGGGGTTTTCATGTATTAATTTGTGAAAGCCTCATCCGCTTCGCTTCAAAAAATTTCAACGCTAATAACTTGTTAACAAATCAGAACGGGTGAGGCTTGTACTCATGACATCTGAGTGGCTTCAAGTGTTTCCAGACAATGTCTGGAACCAGTGCTGATGCGAGTGATTTCAAAGCCAGAAAAGGCTGGTTTGAGAGATTTAAGAAACGTAGTGGCATACACAGTGTTGTGAGGCAGCCAGTTCAGACAAACGTGCGACTAAAAAATTTGTGCAGGAATTCAAGGGGTTCGTAGACACTGAAAAATTAGAACCCCAACAAGTGTTTAATTGTGATGAAACAGGCCTGTTTTGGAAGAAAATGCCAAGATTTCAAGTGCTAGGGAATTGGGATATTAATCTCTGTGAGATGACTAGAGAATGCCTTTTCTGATTGACCTTAAATTTTCAAAGATGGTGTTTCTTAGTGGGATATTTGAATTAGTTTTGGGCTGTGTATGTCCTAAGTTGTCTTTTTTTTCATAGAAAAAAACTGAGATATTTGTGAATGTCTCTTCTAATTTGCATTTTCACATCTGATTCCACACACTGCACTTTTCCTACTACGTTCATGGCGGTAGAGGGGGCTGGGGTTATGCACAACCGAAACCTTTCTTGGATCGCACAGCGATCGAAATGTATCTAGTCTGTATAGTAATTTTTTTGCGTAGTAGTGTAGGAAAGGTTGAGACAAACTAGGCAGAGGCGGTCGACTTATCTTTCTCTATCCTGTTTGACACCCGTACCGGCGAACCTACAAGAAGAAGACACCCGTTAGCTTGTAAAGGTTTTTAAGGCACGAGTTCTCATTTCTGAATCCATGTTCTGCTATACGAGTAATTCCGTGTTTTCCATGCGTTCCACCAGCTATTTGGGTATTATCCTTTCCATTACTTTCTACGATCATCTTAACATGGACATAGGTCTTTAATTTAGAGACTTCTGATTGGCTTTCTTCTCAAAAAAATGCTATTACATTTTCAGTCTTCCGTGTATATGGCAAGTCTTCTGTCACGCATTGCCTATTGTAGAGTTGCGTGATTGACTTACATAGAACAATAGTCTCTTCTCATTGTATTATTAATGGTAATATTTTATTGAATCTTGTATATAATATATTGTCTCCCTGAAGTCGCTTTATTCACTAGAGGTTTCAATGTATTTTCCTGTTTTTTTTTCATATACGACAGACTATTAATTGCGACGATATTAAAACCTCCTGAGCTTGTTACATATTTCTGTATTAATGTTTTTGAGTAACCCGTCTTCTTTCCTCAGCATTTTTTTTATGATGAAACTGTGACAAAACTTTCATTCTATTTTTCATTTTTTTTCTAATTCGCTATATTTTCTAATTTGCTTTATTTCGAACACTTACGCACTCTTGTCTCGGCTTTAGAGACGGAAGCTTTACTGAAGAAACTTAGTAAATTAGTTAGGCAGGAACTGGCCCTCGTGAATCCATGCTGAGTATCGTTAGTCAAATTATGCATATCAAGATGACTTTTTATAATATCAGCTATAATTGACTAGTAATTTGCCTACAGTTAAGGTCAGGCATTTTGGGCAGTAATTTGATGGGCATACGCGCTTATTAATTACAATTTGCTTTTTTTTATTAGACATTCAGTCCTGACTCTTCCTATTGTCTACGATACTGGTCTGGGTGCGCTCTATTTTTCCTCTGCCTTTTTCACTGTGGGTAAGTATAACCTTTTCTGACTATCCACTCCTTTTCGGTCAAAAAATTCATAATTATGCAGTCATGTTTGTATGTCATAAATCATCTCTTTTCTTCACAATTCTCGTTCTTATATTATTGAACACTTCTCCTTTAATTGTGCTTCTCGGTTTTACTCCCACTGGTTACGAGTGAATATAACTTGATTTGAGAGGGACCTGCCCATTAGATTTACTGCACTGGTTCTCAATGATTACCTTTGTACTTCTACCAGTGGGCCCCGTCTGTCCTCTCATCAGCATTTTCCCCGTCTCACTTTGACAGTATATAAGTCTCCATTCTGTTGCTTCACCTTAACATTGTCCCAGAATATGAAGCAGAACTCTACTTCAGGCTGAGGGACGGAGCACCTGAAATCTACGTCTTCACATCTCCAATGTTCCTGTGGCCTCTGTATTCGACTGAAGAAGCCTCCTGTTGCACATGTGTCCTTCTTATCAACTTGTCGGCAATGTATACCATCTTATTAACAAGGTAGCAAGACTAACATGCAGGGACTGTTCATTCTTAGGGACTCAGGTCTCTGTATTTCACCTTCAGTGAAACTTTAGCTCTGGCCCTGCTTGCTGTTTAGCAATTCTCTGGTGAATTTCGTTATTGCTGGTTTATTCTTGTCATATTCCAGCCAGGGTCTTTTGCTGTTTTTAGCAGGTTCCATAAAACAACCGCATGCAAACTTGGTCACATCGTGCTTAATATCCTTTATACGTATTCTCTTAAGCTTTTGAATTCTAGTGTTGGCATTTATCTAAACATAGAGCTTTTTTTCTGATTAGCAGCACCAGATGCTACCTCTTCTTTCTTTCCTCACAATTTTATTTAAGTACGTTGCTTTAGATTGTGACTGAGATGAAATACTCATCTCTAATGTTTTTATTTTGTATAGTTCTCTGATTCTGTCAGAGACTTAATCTGTGGAAGCATTAATCTGATATTTGTTCAGAAAGGATATGACAATATATGGGCTGAGTGACTAAGAAATCGTGTTGGGAATTCAGAGATTTTGCTGTAAATTGGGAAAATTTGGAGAAATTAACTGAATACTGCATAATATTGAGGAGAGGAGGTGGGTAGGATAGAGAGATAGAAGGATTGTAGTTGGGGATTGGATCTGTGCGTGTAAATTAGAGGGAGAGGTGAAGGGACGTGAGCCAGGAATTAGGTGTTTGCTTTGGCGGAATAGGTATATGTGAGTGGCTGTTTGCTAACGTTATCTAGGAGTTTAAAGAAGAGGGAGTAAGTGAGGTTTGTTGTTGGAGGTGTGAGCCAGGAAAAAAGAGTCCGTGTCTTCCTGGGTGTTGGCAGGAGTGGCAAGGATGAGACCTGTTAGGGTGTGGAGCAATGGGGATTGGAAACGTCTGACAGGGTGAATCGGTGGGGAGGGTGAAAGGGAGAGAGGATTTACTGCTAAGACTGGGAATATGACTGAGTGGAGGGGAATTAGTAGTGGAGTATAGTGTTAAGGGTGTTCTGGCAGGTCCTTGGTCATATTGCTTGCTAAAGACGAGTTCATGTTTTGCCCGCCATTTTTTATATATATATTTTTATATATTTTGCATGGGTCATTTGATCTTTCTCTCTCTCTCTCCAGGATATCCCACAACTACACCAATTTAAAAATCTTTCAACTTTGTTTTTTACAAAGATACTGGGTGAGTAGGCCAACACAAAGGGCATTCTCAGGGTTCATGATATCTGTGTGTCCACCGGTCTTGCTTTCTATTTCACCTCCTAAATATATTGCTGAAGAACATTTTCAACATTTTTCTATTATGCTTTTTTCTTGTGATTCGTGTGTGTGTACTCTCCTATTTGTGGTTGCAGGGGTCGATTCACAGCTCTGGTCCCGCCTCTTCGCTCCTAGTTGTACTCACTGAATTATGCTTGCTGGGGTCGGGACTCGGCTCCTGGCCCCGCCTTCTAGACCACTTTGATACATTTCAGTTATTTCTGCCCTCCTCTGCCTCATCATATCTACTCTTGAGTCTCCCTCCACCACTGCTTCGTCAAAGTCATTTCAATTCTCAAGCACCCTAAGACTAAATACTGTCTTACATACCTACGGTTCAGCTGTGTTTTCTTCTCCTTGTGTCCCATAGGACTCGACCTCCTCTGGAAGGTCGTTCACATTTATTAGGAATAGTAGCGGTCCTATTACTGATCCTCGCAGAACCCCACTAGTTACTCTCTGTTGTCTGTCATTTGGGAGCTCCCTGACCCAGTGGACCGTTCCATCTCTTGACAATGCCTGTTTCTCTGGTTTCTGGAATAATTTTTAGTGGGGTACTATGTCAAATGCTTTGATGTAGTCTAAAAAGGCGAAATCCGTGTCATAGAATGCCAACAAGTTTACTGTTTACTAGGCGAGCTTTTCCATCGTCTAATCCGTAGATTTTTCTTGTAAGGTTCCCTCTCCATGCTCTAATTTTTTTTCCCTTTTATTTTCTTCAGAAATTTTGACAGTATGCATGCTTGAGCTACTGGCCAGTATTTTAACGCCTACTATTTTTTTAATATATGGTGACCACACTTACCTGTTTAAATTTTCTGTCAATTGTTCTGAATGGAGAAAAGGGTTGGTATACCATAGCTAATGCATCACATAGTCCTGCTCCTTCTTTCAGCACCTATGGAGATATGTTATTTGGTCCAATTGTTTTTTTTTACAAGCTCACTTAGTAGTTTCATCATTTTTTTATTGTGCAAATGCTTTCTAATACCTGTTGATCTTGTCTAACTACAGTTCCTTATAGTTACTCTTCACTTTCTTCTGTGTGCACCCACTATATGTGGTCGCAGGGGTCGACTCACAGCTGTGTGTGTGTGTGAGAGTGTGTGTGTGTGTGTTTGAGTGTGTGTGTGTGTGTGTGTGTGTGTGTGTGTGTGTGTGAAGGAGGTAGTAGAGTAAGAGGGAAGCAGCAACCTCACCTACGTAAGCTGGAGCAGGTGAAGGCGAGCAAGCCTCTTATCGCAGCACCACTACTCTTCCTCACCTTCATACCTCCCCCAGCTGCTCCACCCATTTACCCCAACCACCTGCAGCCCCACCTAACCACCTGCACCCACCCGTCTTTCATACCCATCCATCACTACCACTTATCGACCTACCTCACTTACCTATGACATCTCGTTTATTGTCATTTTACTGAATTTCTACTAAAGTATTTTACGGTAGGGTTTATGTCTACAAAATTCAGTAAATCAGAAAGTTTTTTTTTTCTGCCTGGTTTGGCGACTCTCCTAAAGAAGCTGTAAGATCTGACTTGTGTTTAGGTGTGGCCTGAAGTATCATAAAGGTAAAGAGAATTGATAGTAAGACGTACGAAAGGGCTGGAGAACAGCGAAAGTAAAGCTAAGGAAAGAATTTTGGAGCCGAGTGATTGGGAGAACCTTGGAAGACCTCAGAACCTGTGATTCTTTTTCTCTGTTTGTGACATTTCTAAGATTATGTTATAACATAAGATTTTGCTCTTCATTTTGACAGTAAAATAAATCGTCCATGTTTCTGGTGCTATAACTGTTTTTTTCCCCTCCGAATGCGAGTTACTGGCTCACTCTGTCTGGTCATAAGCTAAGTAAAACCCTTTTATTTACTATTATTTGTAACATTTTTGTATGATATATTTGTTCCATTTTGTTAGATATAGTTTTATTATTCAAAGTGTCTTTTATCATGTATCTGAGAAGTGAAGAAAAATTTATTTGGGATAGAATTTTTCTGTCTGAGGATAAACAATGGAGATGGTTTCAGTGTTTGAATGTGGATGGGTAAAACCCGAACACGGTATATTATTAACGAAATTATTAACGAAACCTTATTATTGCTCCCTGTGTTCTATGTTAATCACCCTTCATATATTTTTGTTAATCTCTGTGTTAATTATTTATCAGAATGTTCTATTTGCCTACGCCCACCTACCCCACCCACTTACACCACGAACCCAACTACCCCACCCACTTACACCAGAACCCACCTACCCCACCCACTTACACACGAACCCACCTACCCCACCCACTTACAACAACCACACCCCACCCTACACCCCACCCCACCCACTTACACCACGAACCCACCTACCCCACCCACTTACACCACGAACCCACCTACCCGACCCACCTGCCCCACCCACTTACACCACGAACCCACGTTGCCCCACTTGCCGCAATCACCTACACTATTCACATACCCTAGCTGCACCTTGCAGGTGGTGTCAGGTGGCAGCCGCTGCTGTAAGGTGATCTCAAGTAGATTCAGGCTGTGCCAGGTGGAGACAGGTTAAGGCAGGTAGCGGCAGGTGGTGGCAGATGGCAGCAGGCGGCGAGGAGAGGCTCAGGTAGCAACATGTCATCTAAATGACGCACCTTCTCTGACGCACAACCTAGTTAAGCACCCATGTGTTAGACCACACCTGTGTTAGACCACACCCATGTGTTAGACCACACCTGTGTTAGACCACACCCATGTGTTAGACCACACCTGTGTTAGACCACACCCATGTGTTAGACCACACCTGTGTTAGACCACACCCATGGGTTAGACCACACCCATGTGTTAGACCACACCTGTGTTAGACCACACCCTTGTTTTAGACCACACCCATGTGTTAGACCCCACACCTGTGTTAGACCACACCCATGTGTTAGACCACACCCATGTGTTAGACCACACCTGTGTTAGACCACACACTTGTTTTAGATCACGCCGTTGTGTTAGCCCACACACATGTTAGACCACACCGTTGTGTTAGACCACACACACATATGTAAGACCACACATAAAAGTCAGACCACATCCATGTGCTAGACCACACACAAGTGCTTGAACACATATTTTAGACCACAAGAGATGCAATTATGTTGTGTTTGATGTTTGAAAACTCATTCACATATAAAACAAACTATTTAAAATTCTGGGGATGTCCTGGTTAAATTAAAATCGTGATTTTAATAGATTATGTAATTGCTGCATGTGCACGGGGTTAGGCAGGAGGGATGCGGGTAACCTGTCGTTCATACACACATTCCATGTAAACTATGAAGGGAATAAACGTTTGAGGTCTATTACCACCCGTTTGTTATATTATTCAAGATTTATATGTTCATTTGGTATAAATGTGATAAAGGTGAGGTTAATGGGGCTTAAGACCTATAGACTTCACTCAGGTCATTAAGGCTGTTCATAAACCTTACTCATAAAAACATAAGAAAGAAGGAACACTGCAGCAGGCCTACTGGCCCATCCGAGGCAAGTCCAAGTCTCCAACCGCCTTAAGACAATACCCCGACCCAGCCAGGTCAGGTTACATTCACTTAAGGAAGGAGCACGGCATCTGACCTAGTGGCACAAGCTAGTCAGGACCAACTCACACCCACTCGCACCCACTCATATATTTATCTAGCCAACCACCTTTATTTAACCCTCCCCAGGTAGTCAGGTCACTTCCACTTAAGGAATTATTACGGCATCTAACCTAGTAGCACAAGCTAGTCAGGTCCAACTCAAACCCACCCACACCAACTCATGTATTTATCTAACCTATTTTTAAAACTACACAACGTCCCAGCCCCTATGACGGTACTCGGGAGTTTGTTCCACTCATCCACAACTCTATTACCAAACCAGTGCTTTCCTATATCCTTCCTGAATATGAACTTTTCCAACTTGAAACCATTGCTGCGAGTCCTGTCTTGGCTGGATATTTTCAGCACGCTATTTACATCCCCTTTATTTATTCCTGTTTTCCATTTATACACCTCAATCATACCCCCCCCCTAATTCTACGCCTTTCTAGAGATTGCAGATTCAAGGCCCTCAGTCTATCCTCATAGGGAAGATTTCTGATACATGGGATAAACTTTGTCATCCTCCTCTGTACGTTTTCCATTGCATTTATATCCATTCTGTAATACTATGACCAGAACTGTGCAGCATAATCTAAATGAGGCCTAACCAAAGATATATAGAGTTGAAGAACAACCTGAGGACTTCTATTATTTATACTTCTTGATATGAAGCCAAGGATTCTCTTAGCTTTATTGTGAACACTTATGCATTGTTGTCTTGGTTTCAGATTACTACTAACCAGAACTCCTAAATCCTTCTCGCAATCACAAGTATTAAGATCTACATTATTCAGTTAATGTGGCATGGTTATTGTCCTGCCCAATATTTAGAACTTTGCATTTGTCTACATTAAACTGCATCTGCCACTTCTCCGACCACTGCATCAGTCTATTCAAATCATCATGGAGTGCTCTAATGTTCTCATTAGAATGAATTAGACGGCCTATTTTGGTGTCATCAGCAAATTTGCTTATGTTGCTATTTATTCCCTCATCTATGTCGTTTATGTAAATTGTAAACAAGTGTGGAACACCGCTTGAGACGTGCCCCCATTCTGATTTCTCTCCATTTATGCAAACTCTCTGCCGCCTATTTATCAACCATGCCTCTACCCAGGAAAAAATTTCTCCTCCTATTCCGTGTGCCTTAATTCCTCAGTAGCCTCTGATGTGGAACTTTATCGAAAGCCTTACTGAAGTCCATATACACAATATCATATTCATTACCATGATCTACCTCCTCAAACACCTTAGTGAAAAAAGTTAGTAAATTCGTAAGACTGGAACGCCCCTTAGTAAAACCATGTTGAGATTCATTATTCAATTTATGCCTTTCAAGATGGCTACGAATTGCCTCGGCAATTATTGATTCCATAAATTTACCAACTATTGGTCTATAGTTCGAAGCTAAGGACCTGTCACCTGCCTTGTAAATAGGTATTACATTTGCCCTTTTCCACTTGTCTGGCACTATGCCAGTTCGTAGTGACATATTGAAAAGATTTGCCAAAGGTTTGCTAAGTTCCTCTTTACATTCCTTTAAAAATCTTGCAAACAGTTCATCAGGGCCTGGGGATTTGTTAGGTTTTAATTTCTCTATTTGCCTGAGGACCATGTCACTAATTACCCCAATCGAGCATAGTCTATTATCTTCGTGTTCTACATAATTTATTATTTCTGGAATTCCGCTAGTATCTTCCTGAGTAAAAATTGAGAGGAAGTAAGTATTGAAAATTTCACACATATCCTTATAACTGTCCGTGATCTGTCCTGAGTTACTCTTAAGTGGGCCTATCTTGTCCCTAATCTTACTTCTGTATACCTGAAAGAACTCTTTTGGGTTAGTCTTCGAATCCCTTGCGACCTTAGCCTCATAATCCCTTTTTGCTTTTCTTATTCCTATTTTATTTCTCTCTTTAATTGAAAATATTGATTTCTTATCTGTTCATCCCCTCTTTTGATACGCCTATATATGCCTCTCTTTTGACCAATGAGATGTTTTAATCTATTGTTCATCCATTTAGGATAATTTTTATTAGATCTAATTTCCCTACTCGGAACAAAAGTTGTCTGGGCAGCTAGAACTATGCTCTGGAAAACGTCATATTGGCAACCAAAACCACCTACCTGACCCATAGTCAGGTCATCCCAATTTAGCCACCTAGGTAATTTCTCAGCCCCATGAAGTCGGCTAAGCGAAAGTCTGGAACAGGGACTTGATTGCAGTTACCTGGGTAATTCCATGATATATTGAAACTAAGTGATTTGTGATCGCTTTGCCCAAGCTCTTCATTAACCTCAAGATTATTAATTAGTGATTCTTTGTTGGCAAGAACCAAATCAGGCAAGTTGCTACCTCTAGTTGGTTCTGTCACAAACTGTTTTAAAATCAATCCTGAACCGTATCAAGAAAGTTACTAGACTCAAGATTGCCTGTCACATTGTTCCAATCAATATGTTTAAAGTTGAAATCTCCCATTAACACAACATTTTCATATCTAGACGCCTTATGAATTTCGTCCCATAGCAGCTTACTGCACTCCCTATCCAGGCTTGGGGGCCTGTAAATCACACCCAAAATTAATTTTTCGCGACCATCGAGAAACTGTAGCCAAACAGATTCTGTGTCCGATGTTTCTAATCTTATATCTTGTCTAACACAACAATTTAAATTATCTCTGACCTACATCGCCACTCCACCACCCTTCCTGTTGACCCTATCAGTGTGGAACAGTTTATATCCCTGTATGTTGCACTCGGAAGGCATTTCTCTATCTTTCAGGTTGAACCAGGTCTCTGTTATAGCAATAATATCTATATTACCTGCACTTGCAAGTAATCTTAGCTCATCTATCTTATTTCTTAGACTCCTACTATTTGTATAGTAAACCTTAAGGGAGCTAGTCACTCGTTGCCCTCTACTATCTCCCTTTTTTTTGTTGATCATAATAATCACAATATTAATAATCATAATAATAATAATAACGTGAAAATATGTTAGCGCTATATGCATTATGATATGATGTATGTGTGGAGGACATTAGCAAAGGTCTGCGGTGAGTTACCAAGTGCCACTTGCTTCTTTTTCTCACGTTTTATTAGAAGTATGATGTTGAAGTGATATCTATGTCTGGAATGATATATATATATATATATATATATATATATATATATATATATATATATATAATTTACCAAACTGCAGCAGGCCAGGGTTCGACCCCACGACACATCGTCCTGCCTCAAGAGACAACACAAAGTACGTGTCATTTTATCCACTTCGCCATCGATCCTGGATAGGATGACACGTACCTTGTGTTGTCTTTGAGGCAGGACAGTGTGTCGTGGGGTCGAACCCTGGCCTGCCGCAGTTTGGTGAATGTTTCAATACCACTTGTTTCGTGGTTTCATTACTATATGTATATATATATATATATATATATATATATATATATATATATATATATATATATATATATATATATATATATATATATATATATATATATATATATATCCACAGCCTCATGTAAAAAGTTAAAAATGTTCATTACAGTTTTTTTTCGATTTATGGAAGTAATATTTAATTTTGCATATCCTATTTATTACTAACTAAAATTAGTGTATTTTTGTTCCATTGGGCTCAGCATTAAAACACACTGACAGTAGTTTATTGTACAATTCTTAATTGGCCGAGTTTTACATGGTAATCCCAATTTGGAAAAACAATTGCATTCTTATTCATTAAAATCACAATCAATCATTCTTCGGTGACAGTTACAAATATACTAATAATAGTGCATATTTATAACGCAATCCAGATTTCTACCAGATTACTGACATATATCATCCATAATTATTTGAGAATACTGAAAGCATATTAAAAAAATAAAACCCAGATTACTAAGTGATTTCCCAAGATTTCTTACAGATTACGCCCACCTTAACATTTGATTACTCAAGGAATGTTGGAATATTACTGCTAGAGTGCTTATAAAATATTCAAAGATTTCATTGATTTTTTTGCTAAATTACTAAAATAATACTTGAAGATTACTCACACATTACTTCCAGATTTCTCACATATTACTCCACATTATTTCAAGATTACTCCCACATTACTTCCAGATTACTCTCACAAAACTTCCATCTTACTCCCACATTACTTCCAGATTATTTCCAGATTACTCCCATATTAATCCCACATTATTTCTAGATTACTCCCACATTACCCCATGATTACTGCTAAGTTACCCCAGAATTACTCAGCGCACGGCACTCATAAGGTGGAGCCTGAGTGTCTTGCTAATCTGCACACCACCTTTATGGCACTATAAATTGCTCGGAGGTAATACAGTGCTACGATAAATGTAATTCCCTGTAGCTGACAACCACTCGTACATTTTGTAGAGTACGCAAGTGCACTCTGGTACTGCGTAGTGGACACAGGCGTAGTACTGTGACTCGCTGCCTAAAGTAAGCAGATGTACTCTGGTAGTGATTCACTGAGTGATAATACAATAATGAACCGATAGGGTCATGCAGAAATTCGTCATGTTGAGTACACGGATGTACTCTAGCTTATGCAATGTATAATGTACATACAGGTGCTCGGATGTTAAAGTCTAGTTATTGATTGAGTAATTGTGAGCACAATCATCGAGATTAACTTTAGGACAATTGATTTCCTGTGTATTTTTAATACCACTACTACTAATAATAATAATATACCCAGAAAGGTGAATATCTTCTGGTGTACATACATAGAGAGTTTAATTTTATCCTTATGTAAAGGATTCAACTGTTCTTGGCTGTTCGTAAACAGGAGATATGTGGCCCTAATGACCATTGCGTAGTTAACAACCCTTACACACAAACAGAATAATAATAATAATAATAATAATAATAATAATAATAATAATAATAATAATAATAATGACAATAATATTAATAATAATAATGGCAATAATATTAATAATAATGACAATAATAGTAATAATAATGACAATAATATTAATAATAATGACAATAATACTAATAATAATGACAATAATACTAATAATAATAATGTCAATAATACTAATACTACTACTACTACTAATAATATTAATAATAATAATAATAATAATGCCAATAATAATAATGCCAATAATAATAATAATAATAATGACAATAATAATAATAATGACAATAATAATAATAATAATAATAATAATAATAATAATAATAATAATAATAATAATAATAATAATAATAATAATAATAATAATAATAATAATAATAATAACAATAATAATAACGAAAGTAAGACTAGTTTGAGTAATATAACTTGCAAGTAGAATTCCTTGGAGTCGCATAATTCACATCACTGTGTGTAGAAGCTCAGCGGTGAAGGTATTCAAATCTCATTGAGTTTACCAAAAATACTTTCCCAATAAATTCCAGTAAAATAAATGACTTTCGTGAGTTTGCTCAATGAAGCCATTTATTTCCCTGTATATTTATGGCTCCATTAAACGTGAGGTCGTCACGCCCCTTGCTAGAGAATTATTATATATTTATATATTTATTTATTTCTGTAATAAAACACTGGAAGGTATTTGTTGAGTTGACAGGACAGCCTTGAATAGTTTGTTCTATGCGTATTGTACATTATGTACACTGTACCTGTCAAGTACATCATATAAACTGATATTGTATCAAACATCATATACTGTACATAATTCATGCCTTATATATCGTGTACACTGTTCTTGTTTGTGCATTATGTACAATGATCTTTTGTACATCATATACACTGCTGTTCCTGCATATCATTTACACTTGTGGGATTCAATGGGATGTTTATAATAATTAAAATAAATATTCACGAAATTTAGCAGTATCACTGAAGAGACAGGAGCTAGATCTCGTCGCTGGTAATGCTGACGGAAGATTCTTCCATAAAAATTTGTTCTATGGTCACAATGGTGGGCCATTGTGACAATGCACTTGACAGTAAGTCTTATGTATTTTCCTTTAGGTACATTACTGGTGATGTGTGTTTGTTGTCTACGTTCCGGCGGGGATGGTTGGAGGGAGAGAGGAAGGTTGGAGGAGGTGAGGGATGGTTGGAGGTGTGGGGATGGTTGGAGGAGGTGAGGGGAAGGTTGGAGGAGGTGAGGGGATGGTTGGAGGTGTGGGGATGGTTGGACGATGTGAGGAAGGTTGGTGGAGGTGAGGGGATGGTTGGAGGTGTGGGGATGGTTGGAGGTGTGGGGATGGTTGGAGGATGTGAGGAAGGTTGGTGGAGGTGAGGGGATGGTTGGAGGTGTGGGGATGGTTGGAGGTGTGGGGATGGTTGGACGAGTGGAGGAAGGTTGGTGGAGGTGGGGGATGGTTGGAGGTGTGGGGATGGTTGGAGGTGTGGGGATGGTTGGAGGTGTGGGGATGGTTGGAGGATGTGAGGGGATGGTTGGAGGAGGTGAGGGATGGTTGGAGGGAGTGGGGATGGTTGGTGGAGGTGAGGGGATGGTTGGAGAGGTGAAGGGATGGTTGGAGGTGTGGGGATGGTTGGAGGAGGTGAAGGATGGTTGGAGGGAGGTGTGGGGATGGTTGGAGGAGGTGAGGGGGATGGTTGGAGGAGGTGAGGGGGATGGTTGGAGGAGGTGAAGGGATGGTTGGAGGAGGTGAAGGGATGGTTGGAGGAGGTGAAGGGATGGTTGGAGGAGGTGAGGGGATGGTTGGAGAGGTGAGGGATGGTTGGAGGAGGTGAAGTAATGGTTGGAGGAGGTGAAGGGATGGTTGGAGGAGGTGAGGTAATGGTTGGAGAGATGAAGGGATGGTTGGAGGAGGTGAGGGGATGGTTGGAGCAGGTGAGGGGATGGTTGGAGGAGGTGAGGGGATGTGGAGGAGGTGAAGGGATGGTTGGAGGAGGTGAGGAAATGGTTGGATGGTAGAGGGGATGGTTGGAGGAGGTGAGGATGGTTGGAGGAGTGAGGGATGGTTGGAGGGGAGAGGAAGGTTGGAAGGATGTGATGGGATGGTTGGAGGTGAGGGAATGGTTGGAGGAGAGGGATGGTTGGAGGATGAGGTGATGGTTGGAGGGGGTGAGGGATGGTTGGAGGATGTGATGGATGGTTGGAGGATGTGAGGGGATGGTTGGAGGTGAGGGATGGTTGGAGGGGAGGGGATGGTTGGGGAGGAGAGCGGATGGTTGGAGGGAGAGGCGGATGGTTGGAGATAGAGGGGTGGTGGAGGAGGTGAGGGGATGGTTGGAGGAGGTGAATGGATGGGTGGAGAGTGAGGGGATGGTTGGCGGAGGTAAGGGGATGGTTGGAGGAGATGAGGGGATGGTTGGAGGTGAGGGGATGGTTGGGAGGTGAGGGGATGGTTGGAGAGGTGGGGATAGTTGGAAGAGTGAGGGATGGTTGGAGGAGAGTGAGGGGATGGTTGGAGGAGAGGGAATGGTTGGAGGAGAGCGGAGGGATGGAGGAGGTGAAAGGAAGCTGGGAAGTGAGAGGGCTGGGAAGAAGTAGTGAGATTGTGAAGCATCAAGGTAGGTTGAACTGTGACATGCACAGTAATAACAAGGATATATATATATATATATATATATATATATATAAAACCAATGCATATGCATTACATTCTACATCTAGAATGCAATACATATGCATTGGGTGAACTTCATGACTGATGTTCACAATTAACTGACACTTAAATGCAGTGGATACATTTTAGCCCACACAGGACTCAAGTCCGGCAGACCGGACTTGAGTCCTGGAGATGGGAAGTACAGTGCCGGCACTCTGAAGGAGGGGGTGTTAATGTTGCAGTTTTGTAGCTGTAGTATAAGCACGCCTCTGGCAAGACAGTGATGGAGTGAGTGATGATGAAAGTTTTTCTTTGTCGAGCCACCCTGCCTTGGTGGGAAACGGCCTATGTGTTTTTATATATATATATATATATATATATATATATATATATATATATATATATATATATATATATATATATGTCGTGCCGATTAGGTAAAACTGGTCAATTAGCAAGAAGTCATCTAAAATTAAGACCTTTCTAAAATTTTCTCTTATACGATTAAAGATATATTTTTATCATTTATATTAATGTAAGAATTAATAATTTTGTACTAAGAGAAACTTTGAAAACCTACCTAACCTTATTACAACAAGCGCAATTTAATTTAGCCTAACCCAACTAAATATATTTTAGATACGTTAACATTAATTTAATAATAAACAAACACAATGAAATATATTTTTTCGTTATGTTCAGAATGATTTTGGCGAAATTATTGCATACACAAATTTTCACTTGTCATATATGGCAAGGTGAGCGTTGCTATTTAAGCCAAAATCGCAAGTTTTACCTAATCGGCACGACATATATATATATATATATATATATATATATATATATATATATATATATATATATATATATATATATATATATATATATATATATATATATATATATATATATTATAGTATTTGTAACCACGAACAGTGCTATTTAATCAATAACAACACTACAACTTGCCGGGAGGATCGAACCCCTGTTGTTTTAGCCAGCCTCATGGTGAGCGAAAATTCCACGACGCTCTAACCCACAGGACCATACAATCTTACAAGAATCACACACTCAGCAGAACTAGGTGTTTTACCGTGATCCGAGACATACGATGGTGTGGGTGCCTCCAGAGCTAATTTCATCCTCCTCCCCGTTCGGTGTACTAGCCTCCACGAGCAGTATTTATGTTATTGTAACCACGAATGAGTGGTATTTAATCAATAGCAACATACTGTTGTCGCCCGCCTCATGGTGAGCGAAAATTCCACGACGCTCTAACCTACGGGACCATCAATCCTAAAGAATCACGTACCCAGCAGAGCTAGATGTTGTACCGTGATTCCTCCCTGAAGTCTCTAATACCACTTCAACCAAGAGCACCCTTTTGGGAGCACCTGCTGGGTAATGAACTCTTAAGAGGTGCGGTAGGAACTCAAGACCCCAGGTTCATTGAACCAGCCATGCAGTGGACACCCTTGCAGACTCTAGAGTAGACCAGCTCCTCCCAAAGAGCACAAATAGTGCCACTGGGACAAACCAATCATGAAAAAATCGCCAACACAATGCTCACCAACGCTTCAGTAAAGGACAAGCTCGTCTCCTGCGGTGAAGGCACCACATTCATTAGATTTCCATTTAGCTGTTCCCAATTCCTTCTCTGGGCACTCGATTCGACCCAGAGACCATTCGGACTGGTGTTGCTCTTCGCCTAGCCGCCCAAATACTCACCGAACATAGGCGTATTTGCGGAAGGGCGACGGCTGATCAATTCGGACTTCATGGTCTCGTGTGTCACATATCAAAAGGGAAGTATGCTAGACATGAAGAGGTCAATGAATGACATTATAAAGAGAAGCATCGCCACAGCCAGTTACCCAGCTCAACGGGCACCTCAAGTACAGAGGTTTGACGAAAGTCAAAAGCGTCCTGATGGAGCCACTATGCTACCCTGGAAGGATGGTAAGCAGATTCCCTGGGACTACACCTGTGCCGCCACATTGGCAGACACCTACTTGTCATACTCTGAAGCTGAAGGGGGTGGAGCTGCCAGCTCAGGGAGACCCAGACGACCCGCAGATAAGGCCTTCCCCTTGCTATAACTTCATCCCAATGGGGTTGGAGACCCTTTGAGCATGGGGCAAGTGTGCTCTAAAGTTCCTCAAAGAGCTGGGTGAAAAATTCATCACAGAAACCAAGGATCCGGGGCGGCCAACTTCCTCTTTCAAAGACTCAGTTTTGCGATCCAGAGGCAAAATGCCTGCAGCATTCTGGTCACGCGGTCCACCGCCGGGGAGCTGAACGAAATATTCGAGATATAGCTCTGAGATGTTATCTAGTGTTTCTACTCCCTACTGTATTTTTGTCAATGTATTTTGTCTTTAAATAAAGTCTACATAGAATATAAGAGGGTGGTAGGAGAAGACAACATTCAACAGCTCCGAGAAGATTCTTGAGTTTTCCCTGAAGTAAGTTTATTCTTTTCTCTGAGGATTAGGGTCCCCAGCACAGTTCCAGAGGTGGTACTCCTTTTTTTTTTTTTTTTAAAAAAAAAAAAAAAAAATATATATATATATATATATATATATATATATATATATATATATATATATATATATATATATATATATATAGGTCGAGACCCTTGGAGCATGGGCAAGTGTGCTCTAAAGTTTCTCAAAGAGCTGGGTAAAAACTCATCATAGAACCAAGGACCACAGGGCGACCAGCTTCCTCTTTCAGAGACTCAGTGTTGCGATCCTGAGGGAAAATGCCTGCAGCATTCTGGGCACGCGGCCCACTGCCGGGGAGCTGGACGAAGTATTTGACATGTAGCTCTGAGTTGTTATCTATGTTGTTTACTCCCTATTGTATTCTTGTCAATGTATTTTGTCTTGAAATAAAGTTTATACTCAGTCAAAAGATGGGGTGGTAGGGAAGTGGAATATTCAAATGACTTCAGAAGAAATCTAAATATTCTTCCTGAAGCCTTTTATCCACTTCTCCGAGGCTATGGGTCCCACAATGTACACCAGAGGTGGACTTTTTTATATATATATATATATATATATATATATATATATATATATATATATATATATATATATATATATATATATATATATAGCATACATACATACATAGCAGGCCCAACGCTGTTCCACTGAGCCGAAGATTACTATACAAAGATTTTTTACAGCCAGCGCAACTGTAACTTTGTTGTATTATCGGCAACGTCTGTGATAATGATGTAACTAAATCGTAGTTCTGCTATTTCCAAAATATTAATATCTTAGTGGTACAGAAATGGACGTGATACACTCAAGGACCACTATTCGAGTCTCCGTCCATTCTTCTGTTTATTTATTTACAGTATGTCAACACTACTTAACTTGAGTGAATGACCCGGGACATGCAGACTCGGAGAAGAGAATAAGAATACATTAGGAAAGAACCTACAGGCGTCTTTCTGGAGGGACTTCGAATATTTTCTTAGCCTACCTTCCTTTTATATTAATTATTTTAAAGTTTATAAATCTGTTGTATTCGAAATAAAAATAACACGCATGTCATCACAAAACCATCAGGCATAGGCAAGCCGCAGGCTTTACTCTCTAGACCACAACACTGGGGGGGGTTTTTTTGTTGCCTTGAAGAGCTTGTCACCCAACTCCTTCCGAAACGAGTAAGCACTTGCCCCATGCCCGGGGAGTCCCCCCAAGCCTAATGGAACGAAGAGAGAGATAGTGTGTGTGTGTATGTGTGTGTTTTACTACCTATTTGTAGTTGGGGGGGTCTTTTCATAGCTCCTAGCCTCTTCACTATCCGCTAGGGGGTCTCTTCTCCCTTTTGCTCCATGGCTTTATCATACCTCGTCTTAAAACTATGTATGGTTCCTGCCTCCACTACATCACTTTCCAGACTATTCCACTTCCTGACTACTCTATGACTGAAGAAATGCTTCCTAACACCCCTTTTTGACTCATCTGAGTCTTCAAATTAAAATTTGACCCTTTTTTTGGGTCCCCCCTCTGGAACATCTTGTCTCTGTCTACCTTATCTATTCCTCGCATTTTTTTATATGTCGTTATCATGTTTTCCCCCAACCCTCCTGTCCTACAGTGTTAAAAAGGGTTTCTCTTAACCTTTCTTCGTAGGACAACCCCCCTTGCTCTGGAACTAACCTTGTCGAAAACCCTTTTTTCACTTTCTCTAATTTTTTGACGTGACCTGGTGGGGGTTTCCCAAAAGGGTGTATTTTTTTGGGCCCCACGCACGGTGTACAGTGTCTTGAACGTTTCCCTTTTCTGGGGTGTCGGAACGCTTTTCTCAGGTTTGCCAGTCGCCCGTATGCTGCCGCAGTTACCTGGTTGATGTGTACTTCCCGGAGACGTGCTCGGTGAACACTCACCCCAAGATTTTTCTACTTGAGCAGGTTTGCAGTCTTTGGCCACCTAGCCTGTACTCTGTCTGTTCTTCTTTCCCTTTTCCCCCGATATTCAGGGTTTTTGCTTTTGGGGGGGATTAAATTAGGCCAATTGCGGGCCCCAGGTGTCTAGGATGAAAGTTTTTTTTGTTGTCCTGCCTGATCCTCATCCGATTTAATTCTATTTATTAATTTCACATCATCTGCGAACAGAGACACTTCTGAGTCTATCCCGTCCGTCATGTCATTCACATATACCGAGAATAGCACTGGTCCAAGGACTCCCCCCTGCGGACCCCGCGGGGTCACAGGCGCCCACTGTGATACCTCATCACCCCCATGAGCCGTTGTTGCCTCCCTGTCAGGTATTCTCTGATCCATTGCAGTGCCCTTCCTGTTATACACGCCTGACCCCCCAGCTTCTGCACTAATCTCATATGAGGAACTGTGTCAAAAGGCCTTTTTCCTGCTTTTGGGGAAAATGCAATCAACCTACCCCTCTCTCTCGTTTCTGCCTCCGTTATTTTGTCATAGAACTCCAGGAGGTTTGTTCAATTTTTCCTTCCATGAATCCGTGCTGGCTGTCGTTGATAATCCTGTGCCGTTCCGGGTTCTCCCCCACTCTTCTCCTGATGATTTTCCACGACTTTGTACACTATAAAAGAAGTGACACTGACCCATAGTTTAGTCTTTTTGTCTCCTTTCAAAAATGGGAACTACATTTGCCTTTTTCCATACCTCAGGTAGCTGCCCAGTTTCAAGGGATGTGTTGAATATTGTGGTTAGGGGGGACACACAGCATTTTGCTCCCCCCCTAAGGACCCACGGGAAGGGGAAATTTGTGTGTGTGTTTAAGGGGAAAAAGGGAATTGAACCCGGGGGCCCCCGTGCGTGAAGCGGGGCTTTTTTCCCCAAGGCCACCGTACTCACCTAATTCACCTAATTGTGGTTGCAGGGGGGGAGACTCAGCTCATGGCCCCCCCCTTCGCTGTCCGCTACTGGGTCTCTGCTCTCCCCCCTCCATAAGCTTTATCATACCTTGTCTTAAAACTATGTATGGTTCCTGCCTCCACTATATCTTTTCTCTAGACTATTCCACCCCTTACTCCCCTGGCTGAAGAAATGCTTCCTAACATCCCTTTGACTCATCTGAGTCTTCAGCTTCCAGTTGTGTCACCTTGTTTCTGTGTCCCCCTCTGGAACATCCTGTTCCTGTGTGTGTGTGTGTGTGTGTGTGTGTGTGGTTATGATTTAGTTATTACTGATATCTTTTTCCCCCTTTTGGGGTTTTATCTTCATCCATCTGGTCGGGTTTTTAGGAATTATTTACAATAGGCTTGTATCACTATTGATTGATTTCTCTCTCATTACTTGTCTTCATGAGAGCCTTATTAAAATAAAACTCCATCTGTCTGCTGACTTTTTTTCTTATGTTTACTGGGTATAGAACTTACGCTAGTTTATGCTGATCCCCGAAACCCCCTTTTTTTTAAAAAATGCATTTATTTGGGGGTAATCCATTATGTCAAATTTTTTTAATTTCTTGCCGTTTGTTCAAACGACTGGTGCCTTCAAACAATTTCGATAAGCTGGTTGTTGTTTTTTTTTTTTAGTGTCTATGACGTGAAATGCAGTACTTTTTGGTTTTTTTTTTTTTTTTTTTAAACGTGAAAAAAACCAAAAATATCTTGTCTTCCCTTTTTGGTTACTTGATGTCAGATTGTTGCCCCCTTTTTCTGCTTTGTCATGTTATTCGTTACCTTTTGGTATGTAGCATCCCCTTTTTTATTTTTTTGCTGTCTGATGTTATGTTGTTGTACATTTGTCGTTATCCGTGACATTGTTTTTTCTTCTTCTTGTTGAGTTTGCCTATACAGTGGACCCCCCCGTAACGAACACCCAAATCGTACAATTATGTAAGTATAATATTGTAAGTGCTTTTGTAAGTGTATTTTTTTTGGGGGCTGGGAAAAAGGACTAACCTTTGACATTATTTCTTAAGGGAGTACTTTGTTCGGTAATGGCACTTGAGCAGGCTTCTGGAATGAATTTTGCTGGGGACTCGGGGGTCCACTGTATTTCTTTTTTTAAATCACTATTTCATCTGGGCCTTTGCTACTATGTTGTCCCTCCCTGCTCCCCCCTATTCCTCACACTGATAATTTTTTCCGCCAGAATGAGGCCAAGTATCATATATGCCACTTTTTTTTAATTCCCTGTCATTCTGAAAGTTAACACGTGTTCCAGTAACTTTATGCTCTAATTTTGAATCATCTGGTAATGAGTGATAATCTTTATTGCCCCCTTTTCTAAGGGGGGCTTTCATTTTGTCTGCAGACATCGTTTATCTAAATTAATTTTTTTAGTTGGGGAGGTAACTGCTAGCGTTTGTATTTTTCTTTTTATTTCATATATTTTTTAGTTCAGTAAATTTTATAAATTCAAATTCAAGTATTTATTGCCTTTTTTTAAACCCCCAGAAAATCTAAACTAGAAAATGTGCTTCTATGTAGTGAAGTTGAAAATAATAATGAAAACACTGGCTGAAAACAATACATGCCCCTTTTTGAACGCACCAGCTCGCCCGTGACCGGTCATAGCAACTCATGTCTGAAGAATTCCCCCAGTCCGCCATGGATAAAACCACAAAAATGAAGATATACCAATTTAATCACAACACGTTGCTTTAATAATAATCTAATCCTTTAAAGGGCCCTTTTAAAAAAAATTTTTTTTGGTTTAATATATTTTTAAATTTTTGGGGGGAAAAAAAAGTTTAAAGACAGTTTTTTTAAAAAACCTCACTGAATTTTTTTTCTGAAAAAACCTGTATGAATAGCGACGTGGAGCGTATATGGAAGACAGAAAGAGAAAAAAAGTGAGGGAGAGGCGAAAAAAAGGGAAGAAAAAAAATATTTTCGGAAAAGTAAAAGATAAATATTTACTCGAGTTCTCTAAGAGCATATAGACTGAGAGGCCCCCCGGGGTCCAAAGATTATGTTCCAGTCCCCCCATAGTGCTCCACAGACTATGACTACTCAACCCCGTACCTCACAGACTGTGACTAACCGTTCACATGTGTCACAGACTATCACCATCCCCTCCATTGCGTATAAAGACTATGACTATCCCTTCCATGCCTCACAACTATAACCATCCCGTTCGGTGCATAAAAAGACTATGACCATTCCATCCAGAGAGCCAAAACCCCAAAAACCATCCCTTCCCGTGCGCCAAAGACTATCACCACCCTTTCCCCGTACGCCAGAGACTAAACCCCATCTCCTCCAATGCGTCACATACAATGACCATCCCCAGAGCGCCCCAAACTATGACCACCCTTTCCCCCGTGCGCGAAAGACTATTCACCATTCCTTCACGTACGCCAGGCTATAACCATCCCCCCGTGCGCAACAGACATGATCCCCCCTCTAGTGCGTGACAGACTATGACCCCCCCCTCCAGTGCGCCACAGACTATAACCATCCTCTCCAGTGCGCAACAAACTATTACCTTCCCCCCGTGCCCACAGACTATGACCATCCCCTCTAGTGCGGGGACAATCATCCCCCCGTCCCCAAAAACAATTTTTTTTCATACTACAGAACCAAACTTTTTTGGAACCGCAGAGGTATGACAGCTCACAACACAATACATGGAAATAATGGATGTATATGAATATACTTTGACGGCAAGAGTACTTAAAACCCTTTTGAATTTCTCTTTAATTCTTATCGACTGAATGATTTTAATGAGCGATGACTACAGTGGGACAATCAAGGGGGAAAAATTTAAAATCGGGGAAATAGTATAGATAAAAACACTAAGATGTTATTGTACTTTCCCCTCTTGGCCTACAGTGAAGTACAACATGTGGACGGGGCGGCCAACCCCCCCTTTTAGCTTCAGCACAAGATACACAGTGTGTGTTGCCAAGGGGTGGCTTTCCTATCTTAGACGAGATCTGGCAAAAAAAAAGACTTTACGAAAGAGTGTGTGATTTGCCTGTCACTGATTTTTTTTTTTTCTCAACCACAAAATATTGTAAGTCTTGTATTCTGAACCACTTCTAGCATGCACATACGTCTGTCTCACGGTACTCAATCACAAAGTGTAAACAAGTGTATCTCTGTACTAGTATTTCCAATCAAAATAAACAGTATTTCGTCTCACACTGGTATTCTCACCACCAGACAATTCAGACAATTTTTTTTAATGAAAAAGGGGAAGGCTGAACAGCCACTAGAGTCCTTGTGATCTTGACAAACGACATTAACTTACACTGTTATCTTATTATTCCGTCCACACTGTCTCCTACTCCTGTTTTTATGTTCGTTACTCCGCTTATCACCTCCTTAATTTGTTAGCGGTTTTTTTCGTTCCTCCTTCGTAATTGAGAAAATGTCGAATCCAGTAGCTTATCCATTTTTCATGTGGTGAATAGTGTACAATGTTATCCATTCATTATGTTCTGCATGTTGTACTGTGTCACCCTCTATCATGTGGTGAGTACTATCAATCATCCATTCACTGTGATAGACATTGTACCCTGTCATTCATCATTCGTATATTTAAATACCCTTCATTGTTATCCCTATATCATTTTAAACCCCCGTTCAGTGTTATCCATCTATCATGTGGTAAACACATCACAACATCCCCATCTATCATGTGGTAAACACATCACAACATCACCCCCCTATCATGTGGGGAAAAACTGCATAGTATCATATATTTACCATGTAAAAAAAAATGCTATTCCCATCATTTAATAAACATGGTACAGTGGTATCTATCTAGCATATAATCTATAGTTCATTAGTATCTAATCTATCATTTAAAAAACCCCTTTTAGTGTCGCCTATCTACCGTGCCCCCCTATCTCCGTGTTACCTATCTACACTGTCATCCATCGATCATGTGGGGGAAAAGGGTTTAGTGTCATCCATATTTTTTTTTGTTAAACACAGTATAGTGGGTGGGAGGGTGAATGAGTGAAATTTTGGTGTGAGGGGGATTAAGGGTGTGGGTGGGAGGGTAAAAAAGGGGGGGGGGTAGGAGGGTAAAAAAAAGGCGTGGGTGGAAAGGTGAATGGGGAAACGCGAGTGGGATGGTTGGACGGTGAATGAGGGTGTTTGGGAGGGTGAATAAAAGGGGGGGGGGGGGGGTGTAAGGGGGAAAGGGGTGGGGGGGGGGGGAGCGAGGGCGTGAATGGGGGGGGGTTGGTGGGGGGGGGTGGGTGGGAGGGTGAATGAGGGTTTTTTGGGGGGAGAGTTAATGATGGTATTGGCGGGGGGGTGAGTGAGGGTGTGGGTGGGATTTAATGACGGTGTGGGTGGAAGGGTGAATAAAGATGTGGGTAGGAGGGTGAATGAGGGGTGTGGCGAGA
>WNWK01018813.1:0-39096 GCA_009830355.1 Cherax destructor | reverse complement strand
TCAGCCTGGGACGTATATATTGACCACGAGACTCATACATCAACGCTAAACAAACCTCAACGCCAACACATCACCACCCCCATTACTAACCCCCAACACCAGCCTCTCTTTTCCTCTCTCTCTCTCTCTCTCTCTCTTCCTCTCTCTCTCTTTTGCAGTACATGTCAGTTCACTTAGAGTGCAAAGAAAAGCACTAACAAGTGTGTCAAAGTTATCTTCTTAGAAAAAATAAGCAACTGTCTGCCTCTCTCTACTTCTTTTGTATTATTATTGTCATTATTATTATTATTACTGCATTCATGTGAGGGAACTAAACTCGCAGGGGTTCACACTGAACCGGCAGGAATGGGAGGCTAGAAGATTCAATCAAGAAATTGAGGACAGGTTCAATTCCTTAGATAAAAGAGCCCTCACCGGCATCCAAGGCACCTCTCTTGAGATTTAATTGTTTCTCTTGTAGAGTGGAATGAGACTAAAATAGTAAAGCAGAAGGCCTCTCCATATCTTCACTTCTAAATAGTCACTTTAGATAGAATCTTGTATTGAGATACTACTTGCAGTGACATATCATAGAAGGAGGCTAGGAAACCTTGGCAAGCACTTACTATTTTGACTATTACTGCTATTACTACTATTACTTACCGCTAGTTAAAAGAAATATCTCTCTCATTACTATGTGTTTGTTGTATTGAAACCTAAAACCTCAAGACGACTTAAGCAGCAAACACAGTTGTTCTTTGTCACAGTGACAATGAAAATGTTCTTACAAACATATTTTGAGTCTCAAGTTTCTTAAAATGTGTACTCTAGCATATCTGAGTCTCAAGTTCTTAAAATGTGTACTCTAGCATACTGAGTCACAAGTTCTTAAAATGTGTCTCTAACATATCTGAGTCTCAAGGTTCTTGAAGTGAGTACTCTGACATATGGTAACATTAAGGAGAGGACGCAGACAATGTGGTAGTTAGTCTCTGGCAGCACTCACATTAGTCGTCAGTCTTACACATGTTAGACCTCCACCCACATTGTATAGTCTCCAGTCTTTAAGTGTCAGCAGCCTGACGCCTTGCTACTCTCAGCCCCAGCAGGGTGGGGTCAGCAGACAGGCGCCTCGCAGCAGGGCACTGTCAGCCCCGGCAGTGTAGTGTCAGCTGTGAAACCCCTTTGGGGTTACACTCATCCCTGGAAGGATAGTGTCAGCTGTCGGGAAAAGGGCCCAAAACGATGAGGACCTTGGAGTGCCTTATCTTATTATGATTCTGATTATTATTATTATTATTATCATTATTATTATTATTATTATTATTATCATTATTATTATTATTATTATTATTATTATTGTGATAGGGATGAGACCATTTTTAGTACGATGGAGTAGAGGGCTGCTGCACTTTTTTAAAAATTGACAGTGACCTCAGCTGCACTAAGCAGCATCCATCAGTTTGGCAGTAGCAAAAACACAGAAGCTACAGTAGTACAACAACAGCAGCAGCGGGGGGGAGTAGAAACAACAGCAGCAGTTGCAGCAGTAGAAAAACAGCAGCAGCTGCAACAGTAGCAAAAACAGCAGCAGGTTCAACAGAGCAAAAGCAGCACCCGCAGCGGTAGCAACAACAGCAGCAGGTTCAACAGGGGGAACAGCGCAGCGGCTGGCAATAGCAACAGCAGCAGCAGGTGCGCGTAACAAAAAGCAGCGGCTGCGGCATTGCAACAACGCAGCAGGTGCGGGGGGAGCAACAGCAGCAGCTGCTGCAGCAGAGCAACAACAGCAGCAGGTGCAGCAGTAGAAACAGCAGCAGCAGCTGCAGCGGGGAGCAACAACAGCAGCAGGTGCAGCGGTAGCAACAGCAAAGCAGCTGCAGCAGAACAACAGCAGCGCCGCGGCAGTAAAAAGCAGCACCCGCTGCGGAAATGCAACAACAGCAGCAGGTGCAGCAGGCAACAACAGCAGCATGTTCAACAGTAGCAACAGCAGCACCCTGCAGCAGTAGCAACACCCAAAAACAGGTGCAGCAGTAGCAACAACAGCAGCAGGTACAGAGAGAAAACGGGGGGGAGCAGGTTAAACAGTAGAAAAACAGCAGCAGCTTCAGCAGTAGCAAAAGGGGGAGCAGGTTAACAGTAGCAAAGCAGCAGCGCTGCAGCAATAGCAACAGCAGGTGCAACAGGCAACGGGGGGGAGCTGCAGCAGAGCAACAACGCAGCATGTGCAGCAGTAGCAACAGCAGCAGCTCCCGGCAGAAACAAAAAGGGGGAGCAGGTGCGGGGGGGAGCAAAAACAGCAGCGGGGCAGCAGAGCAACAACGGGGGGGAGGTGCAGCGGTAGAAACAGCAGCAGCAGCTGCAGCGGGGAGAAAAGCACCCGGGGCGCAGTAGCAACAACAGCAGCAGGGGGGGGAGTAGCAACAACAGCAGCAGGTTCAACGGGGGGGAACAGCGCAGCACCCGCGGGGGGGAGCAACAGCAGGCAGGTGCAGCAGAGCAACAACAGCAGCAGGTACAGCAGTAGCAACAGCAGCAGCAGGTTCAACAGTAGCAAAAGCGCAGCGGCGGGGGGGAGTAGCAAAAAGGGGGAGCAGGTTAACGGTAGCAACAGCAGCGCGCGGCAATAGCAACGGGGGGGAGCAGGTGCAACAGTAGCAACAGCGCAGCAGCTGCGGGTAGCAACAACAGCAGCAGGTGCAGCGGTAGCAACGGGGGGGAGCTGCTGCGCAGTAGCAAAAAGGGGGAGCAGGTGCAACAGTAGAACAGCGCGCACCCGCAGCAGTAGCAACAACGCAGCAGGGGGGGGGAGTAGCAACAGCAGCAGCGCGGGGGGGATAGCAACAACAGCAGGGTGCGGCGGTAGCAACAGCGGCAGCTGCAGCAGAAACAACAACAGCAGCAGGTGCAGCAGAGCAACACCCGGCAAGCAGCTGCGGGAGAAAAACCCCCAAAGCAGCGGGGCAGCAGGGGGAAAGCAGCAGCACCCGCAGCAGTAGCAAAACAGCGCAGGTTCAACAGAGCAACGGGGGGGAGCAGCTGCAGCAGTAGCAACGGGGGGGAGCAGGTACAGCAGTAGCAACAGGGGGGGCAGGGGGGGGGAGTAGAAAACAAGGCAGCGGGGGGCAGCAGTAGCAACAACAGCAGCAGGTTCAACAGTAGCAACAGGCAGCAGCACCCGCAGCAGTAGCAACACAGGCAGCTGCAGCAGAGCAACAGAAACGGCTGCAGCGTAGCAACAACAGCAGCAGCAGCAGGAGTCCCAAACAGTAGCGCAACGGTATCAGTAGTAGCAAGGGGTTTGGGGGAGAAAAATGGCAGCACTTGAGTTTTGGGCAACAAAGCAGTAGCAACAACTTGACAGTATCGTAGCAGCAGCAGTTGCAACATCATCAGAAAATGCGCAGTAGCAGCAACAGCAGCAACAACAACGAAAAAAAGTATTAGCAGCGAGTAGTAGGGCAGGGGGAGTAGAAACAGCAGCAGCTGAAAACATTGCAAATAGCAGCAGAAGGAGCAGTAACAGCAGCAACGGCAAAAACATAAACAGCAGCAACGGGGAGCATCAACAGCAGCAACGGCAGGAGCATCAACAGCAGCAACGGCAGAAGCATCAACAGCAGCAACGGCGGAGCATCAACAGCAAACCAGGAGCATCAACAGCAGCAAGGCGGGAGCATCAACAGCAGCAACGGCAGGAGCATCAAAGCACCAACGGCAGAAGCATTTTGGGGGAGCAAGGGGGAAGCATCTACAGCAGCAACGGCAGAAATTTCAACAGCAGCAACGGCAAAGCATCAACAGCAGCAGTAGTAGCAACAAAAGAAAACACAGCAACAACAGCCAGTAGTTTTGAACTTACAATGAGAGATAATGGCAGCACTACGATGAGAGATAATGGTAGCACTACTATGAGAGATAATGGTAGCACTACGATGAGAGATAATGGCAGCACTAACATGAAAGATAATGTAGCACTACGATGAGATAATGGTGTAGCACTACGATGAGAGAGAATGGTAGCAATTCACGATGATATAATGGTAGCACTACGATGAGAGATAATGGTAGCACACAATGAGGAGATAATGAGCACAACAAAGAGAGATAATGGTAGCATTACAATGAGAGATAATGGCAGCACCACAGCAGAGATAATGGTAGCACTACAATGAGATAATGTCAGTACTACAATGAAAGATAATGGCAGCACTAAATGAGATAATGGTGGCCCTACAATGAGATAATGCTAGCACTACAATGAGAGAGGTAATGCTAGAACTACAATGATATAATGACAGCACTTGAATGAGAGAGATAATGGCAGCAATCTACAATGAGAGATAATAATAGCACTACAATGAAAGACAATAGTAGCACTACAATGAGAGATAATGGTAGCACTACAATGAGAGATAATGACAGCACTACAATGAGAGATAATGGTAGCACTACAATGAGATAATGGTAGTACTGCCAAATGAGAGATAATGCAGCACTACAATGAGATAATGGTAGCACTACAATGAGATAAATGGTAGCACTACAATGAGAGATAATAATAGCACTACAATGAAAGACAATAGTAGCACTACAATGAGAGATAATGGTAGCACTACAATGAGATATAATGACAGCACTACAATGAGAGATAATGGTAGTACTACAATGAGAGATAATGACAGCACCAAATGAGAGATAATGCAGCACTACAATGAGATAATGGTAGTACTACAGTCGAGAGATAATGGCAGCACTACAATGAGAGATAATGGTAGTACTACAATGAGAGATAATGTCAGCACAACAATGAGAGATAAATGACAGCACTACAATGAGAGATAATGGTAGCACTACAATGAGAAAATAATGCAGAAAAGCACTACAATGAGAGATAATGACAGCACTACAACGAGAGATAATAGAAGCACTACAATGCAACCTCACAGCATCACTTATAACCTAAAGAGTTGCCCCCTCAAACAGTATAATAAGAGAGACGAGTCGTCCACGTGTTGAGGAGGACGACTGTGAGGAAATACTGAAGGAACATTACTTGCAGAATGTAAATGGAAGCAGAGTAAGATTATACAGGTGCACATAAATAGTTACATAAATTATCATGCATAGCCGTATATGTGTCGATTATCTTAACCCTTGATGAGGATAGGGGCCGGTGTGAGGATAGGGGTCCTTGGTGAGGATAGGGGGTTCTGGTGCAGGATAGGGGTCCTGGTGTGGAGGATATAGGGTTCTTGTGTGAGGATTAGGGGTCCTTGGTGTGAGGATAGGGGTCCTGGGGTGAGGATATGGGGTTCTGGTGTGAGGATAGGTTCTTGTGTGAGGATAGGGGTCCTTGGTGTGAGGATATAGGGTTCTTGGTGTGAGGATAGGGGTCCTTGGTGTGAGGATAGGGTCCTGGTGTGAGGATATGGGTCCTAGATGAGGATAGGGGTTCTGATGTGAGGATATAGGGTTCTTGGTGTGAGGATATAGGGTTCTTGGTGTGAGGATAGGGGTTCTGGTGTGAGGATATAGGTTCTGGTGTGAGGATATAGGGTTCTGTGTCAGGATAGGGGTCCTTGGTGTGAGGATAGGGGGCCTTGGTGTGAGGATAGGGGGTCCTTGGTGTGGAGGATAGGGGAGTCCTGATGTGAGGATAGGGGTCCTTGGTGTGAGGATAGGGGGTCCTTGCAGGAGGATAGGGGGTCCTGGTGTGAGGATAGGGGTCCTTGGTGTGAGGATAAGGGGTCCTAGATGTGAGGATAGGGTTCTGATGGAGGATAGGGGGTCCTTGTGAGGATAAAGGGTCCTTGGTGTGAGGATAGGGGGAGTCCTTGGTGTGAGGATAGGGGGTCCTTGGTGGAGGATAGGGGGTCCTGGTGTGAGGATAGGGGTCCTAGATGGAGGATAGGGGTCTTGATGTGAGGATAGGGGGTCCTAGATGTGAGGATAGTGGATCCTTCGTGTGAGGATATGGGGTCCTTGGTGTGAGATAGGGAGTCCTTGGTGTGAGGATAGGGGGTCCTTGGTGTGAGGATAGGGGGTCCTTGGTGAGGATAGGGGGTCCTTTGGTTTGAGGATAGGGGGTCCTTGTGTGAGGATAGGGGGTCCTTGGTGTGAGGATAGGGTTCCTTGGATGTGAGGATAGGGGGTCCTTGGTGTGGAGGGATAGGGGGTCTTTGGTGTGAGGAGATAGGGGTCCTTGGTGTGAGGATATGGGGTCCTTGGTGAGGATAAGGGGTCCTTGTTGTGAGGATAGGGGGTCCTGGTGTGAGGATAGGGTCCTTGTGGAGGATAGGGGGTCCTTGGTGAGGATAGTCCTTGGTGTGAGGATAGGGGTCCTTGTGTGAGGATAGGGGTTCGTGGTGAGGATAAGGGGGTCTCAGGAGGATAGGGGTCATGAGGGATAGGATCCTTGGTGTGAGGATAGGGTTCTTGGTGTGAGGATAGGGGTCCTTGGTGTGAGGATAGGGGGTCCTCAGGAGAGGATAGGGGTCCTTGGTGTGAGGATAGGGGGTCCTTGGTGAGGATAGGGGGTCCTTGGTGTGAGGATAGGGGGGGTCCTGGTGTGAGGATAGGGGTCCTTGGTGTGAGGATAGGGGGTCCTTGGTGTGAGGATAGGGGGTTCTGTGAGGATAGGGGGTTCTTGGTGAGGATAGGGGGCCTTGTGGTGTGAGGATAGGGGGTTCTTGGTGAGGATAGGGGGTCTTTTGGTGTGAGGATAGGGGGTCCTTGGTGAGGATAGGGGGTCCTTGGTGAGGATAGGGGGTCCTTTGTGGAGGATAGGGAGGTCCTGGTGAGGATAGGGGGTCCTTGGTGTGAGTGGATAGGGGGTCCTTGGTGTGAGGATAGGGGGTCCTTGGTGTGAGGATAGGGGGTCCTTGGTGTGAGGATAGGGGGTCCTTGGTGTGAGGATAGGGGGTCCTTGGTGAGGATAGGGAGGTCCTTGGTGTGAGTGGATAGGGGTCCTTGGTGTGAGGATAGGGGGGGTCCTTGGTGTGAGGATAGGGGGTTCTTGGTGTGAGGATAGGGGGTCCTGGTGCAGGATAGGGGGTTCTTGGTGTGAGGATAGGGTTCACCTAGCTCTGCTGGGTGCCAGCCATCCGAGATTAGATCCTGCGACACATTCTCCCGCCTCAATAAACAGAACAATTGTCCCACTGCCTTAACCACTTGACCATCGATCCTCCAAAGATCACGCACCCAGCAGCGCTAGGTGCTGCTCATGATCCAAGGACACTCATGGTAGCTGGTTAAGCTCAAGGCTAATTTCAACCAATTCCCCGTTTGAATAATTGTATTCACAAGCAGTTTAGGTAGTAATGAAACCATTGAAACAAGTGGTATTGAAACATTTACCGAACTGCAGGCAGCCGGGATTAGATCCTGCGACACATTCTCCTGCGTACTGCAGATTAGCTAATGGCTCACGAGGGTGGAACCAAACCACCAGGGCAGAATAAAGACAAAGAAAATAGAAAGAGAAGTAAGGAGAGGAGAAGAAAATTGATTGACAGGTTTCAAGTCACTAATGTTCTGAAGTTAAAATAAGCCTCTTACATGCTAGTGCTGGACTCCTTCTTACCAAGCTTCCTTCTTACTCCCATGCTTGGATGTCCAAGCCTCTACACACAAAACCTCCTTTACCTCCCCTTCCTCCATCCTTTCCTACAATGACTCTACCCCCGCCTTCCCTCCACTACAGATTAATACACCCTATTTTTCCCATCCTCTAAAATGTCCAAAGCCCTCAACAACGCCTCCTCAATCCTCTGTATAATAATTTTAGTAACCCCGCACTTCCTCCTAATGTACCGACTATCTGCATGATATCTACACCACACATTGCCTTCAAACAAGACATTTCCACTGCCTCCAACCTCCTTCCCCTTGCTGCAACATTTGGAAACGCATGTTTCATGGCCTTATAAGAGTGGGTAAGCAAGATACATGTGCATTATTGTGCAACAGTTAGATAACTTTATTTCGAAACGTTTGTTTCATAATATAGGCTTCTTCAGTCGAGCACAGAGGAGTGCAGTAGAAGTAATAGAGATGTAAAGACGATGTAATCAGTCCATCACCCTTAAAGACGTAGTTTTGAGGGGTGTATCAGTCCCACAGCCTGGATGAGAGTATTGCCCCATAGTCTGAACAATGTGAAGATGGAAGCAATATAATAGTGTTGGTTCCACAATATTCTGATTCATTCTTCATTTTGCATCCATGGATAACGTTCTTTGTTTCCACAGATGCCACAGAGCACCACCCGCTGATTTTCCTTTGTCAGTTCTATGTCTACTATGCATTTTTTATAGTTCCATTTCCAAAGTTCCTTCCCAAAATCTGAAGACATTTACTTTTTCCAATGTCCCTCTTTTGAGTCTATCCAATCTTTCATTATCTAATATTTTGTTACTTTCATCATTTTGCTCTTTCCTATGTTTACTATTAATTTCCTTCTTTTGCATACCCTCAAATTCGTCCACCAACCTTGCAACTTCTCTTCAGAATCTCCCAAAAGCACAGTGTCATCAGCAAAGAGCAACTATGACAACTCTATCTTTATTTTTAGATTCTTTATCTTTTAATCCCACACCTCCCCAACACCTGAGCATTAACTTCTTTAAAACCCCATCTATAAATATGTTAAACGACCATGGTGATATCACACATCCTTGTCTAAGGCCTACTTTTACTCGGAAAACAATTTCCTCTCTCCTATACTCCCTGACCAGAGCCTCACTGAACTAATAAAAACTCTTAAATGCTTTCAGTAACTTGAAACCTATTCCACACACTTGCAACATCTGCCACATTGCTCCACTATCTACTCTATCATATGCCTTTTCTAAGTCCATAAACGCAACAAAAATATCCTTTATCATTATCTAAATATTGTCTATTTATATGCTTGATGTCAACACTTGGTCTACATATTCCCATCCTTCCTAAAACCTCCTTGCTCGCATTTAATTCTCGCACAATAATCTCACCATGTAAACCTTACCAAGGAATTCTCAACAGGTTTATTTCTCTATAATTTTACACTCTCTTTTTGTCCTCTTTCTTTTTATTCAAAAGAAATGGACGCTCTCTGCTAATCCTTAGGTACTGTACCCTTTTTATACATTTACTGAAGAAAAGTTAATCTTCAATCACTCCAAAGCCATATCCCCACCTGCTTTAAACATTTCGGTCTTTGCTTCGATGAAAATGTAGATATTTCTTCCTGAGAACTTTTGAATATTCGTCACCTATTACTCCATCTTTATACATAATCATACATATATATACTTCTATTAGATAATGTGGTACACAATGTTTAAAAGATACTTTGCAAGTACAGGCCTGGTGGCTAAAGCTCTCGCTTCACACGGCGAGGGTCTGCGTTCGATTCCCAGCGCTGGTAGAAACATTGGGCGTGTTTCTTTAACCGGTTGTCTATGTTCACCCATCAGTAAAATGGATACCTGGGAGTTAGTCGACTTGTGTGGGTCGCATCCTGGGACAAGGACCTAATTTGCCCTGAAATGCTCAGCATAACAAGGGCTTTCATATAGAAGTATGTCATTGATGCTTGAAGTAGCCTGTATACTGTGTTGTACATGTGGTACTTGTAGTAAATAAAGATATTATTATTATATTATAATAACATGAGGTTTAAGGAATGAAGATGTGTCTGTCAACTGCATTTTATACACTTACTCCAGCTCCTCAGAACTGGGACGCGTACCCAACATGCAACAGGCATTACCCTTTGAACTGCAACATTGAGACGCTTGAACAGAAAATTAGCTATCTGGATAAATTAGTTGCTTGATGAGCAGAGCACCCTGAACTTATGATAACAAACTTGTAAATGATGAGCAAAGTTCACAGTATTTGTAGACTTTGGGACTCCCTGGAGCAGAAAGCTTTGCCTCCTTCCTCTCTGCTGTGTATTGAAGATAGGTGTCAGTCATGTGGATGTATGTATGTAGTCCTTCACTATCTGTTTACCATCTATCTGGATGATTTTGGGCTGTCATCACATCTACTTAGTTGGGGTAACTTCCTTATTGCTTAGCATCTTGCTGTTATAAGGCTTCTTTGATGTTACCCTCTTCTTCCTTTTGCGATCTTTCCTTCAGATCTACGGCAAACACGGCCATGGTACCTGAACTGGGGTCTGCCAGTGCAGCAGATATACTGATTTCGGTAAGGACAACAGCAGCAAGGAGGAGCAAAACCAATACGAATGGTCTGATGATCGAGACATGTACCCAGGGAAGAATTAGGAACAGTTTACAGAGAATCTTCTTCATGGGGGAGCTCTCACTGCCAGGCATGAGCACTGTCCTTCCCTGGCACAGTCTCAAGCACTGCTGTGAAGTGGGTTGTGTGGGTAAACTTCGTTTAGTTGGAAGAGCCCGTCAAAGCATCCAAGCAACCTACTCCATTAATGAAATTAGAGTCGTGAATTTATCCTTGTCATTGAAGCATACAGGAGAATTGCTTCAGCCCTAAATGACTCGAGTTCTGTCAAAAGAACTGTTAAACATGCTGGTATAGGGTGAAGTTCATTTGCAAAGATAATTACAGACAACTAGCATGCATTTCTTTATGCTCAGAGTGCATATATTTTGTATGGGCTTGAATAGCCGTGTCAATGACTGTTCCCTCCTATTACACCAACCTTCTTAAAGTCATTCTTATTGCTGTTATTTAACTTTAAAACCCTAACATGTTGCATTATATAATTTATAAGCATTTTATCCACACATATATAGTTTCAACTGAATTAATGCCCACTGGCAGTTGTGTGCGGCTTGAGGAAGACGCCGACGCCACTGCCCTGACTGCTGAGGTGACGTATGTATCAGTGCTGGGTGTGGAAGGTACGTGTCAGCTTGCATCTTGTTACCTGATTCCTGAATAACTTTCAGCTGCCAGCTAACCTTCAATAATACTTTATTATTGAGAATAATGTTAGTATTTATTCCAAGCTTTATGATTATTCTGGAGGAATCTATTGCCGCTGTATATATTTAACTTTTTATCTTCTGTTTTAATAATTTTAAATAATTCTTAATGTATTTAAGTTTTTTAACATTTTGAATTGATGCTTTTATTATCTCAACCATAAGTACTAGTCCATTCAACCTAGAGTGAATATACACTGTATGAGTGTCTCTGGAGCGTATATGCACTGTGTATATCTAAGTGTATATACACTGTGTGTCTCTGAGTGTATATACACTGTGTATATCTGAGTGTATATACACTGTATGACTGTCTCTGAGCGTATATACACTGTGTATATCTGAGTGTATATACACTGTATGAGTGTCTCTGAGCGTATATGCACTGTGTATATCTAAGTGTATATACACTGTGTGTCTCTGAGTGTATATACACTGTGTATCTGAGTGTATATACACCGTATGAGTGTCTCTGAGCGTATATACACTGTGTATATCTGAGTGTATATACACTGTGTGTCTCTGAGTGTATATACACTGTGTATCTGAGTGTATATACACTGTATGAGTGTCTCTGAGCGTATATCTACACTGTGTATATCTGAGTGTATATACACTGTGTCTCTGAGTGTATATACACTGTGTCTCTGGAGTGAATATACACTGTATGAGTGTCTCAGAGATTCATTGTCTCGAGTGTATATACACTGTGTGTCTCTGAGTGTATATACACTGTGTGTCTCTGAGTGTATATACACTGAGTCTCTGAGTGTATATACACTGTGTATATCTGAGTGTATATACACTGTGTCTCTGAGGTATATACATTGTGTCTCTGGAGCGTATATACACTGTGTGTCTCTTGAGTGTATATTCACTGTATGAGTGTCTCTGTATATTCACTGTCTCTCTGAGTGTATATACACTGTGTAGTCTCTTGAGTGTATATACACTGTGTGTCTCTGAGTGTATATACACTGAGTCTCTGAGTGCATATACACTGTGTGTCTCTGAGTGTATATATTAATTGTAGAGTCTGGAGTGTATATACACTGTGAATCTCTGAGTGTATATACACTGTGACCTCTGAGTGTATATACACCAGAATCTCTGAGTGTATATACACTGTGAATTTCTGAGTGTATATACACTGTGTGTCTCTGAGTGTATATACACTGTGTATCTGAGTGTATATACACTGTGAATCTCTGAGTGTATATATACACTGAGTGTATATACACTGTGTATCTGAGTGTATATACACTGTATGAGTTCTGAGTGTATATACACTGTGTCTCTTTCTATGTATATACACTGTGTCTTTCAGTGTATATAAGCTGTCGCACAGTATATACGTTGTGTATATAATTATTTCCTCTCGATTTTCACACAAGACACAAACGATATCCCAGTAATAAATTTATTTAGTTGCCTGAGGAAAATAAATTGTGTAGTACCACAGTCACTAGGTACGTGGTAATCAAACAAGCTGACCAATACAAGCAAAAACAACCTGGGCCCTGGTGAACTTTTTTTCAAAGGTTCTTAAGGAGTGCCAAATAGAACTTTGTGAACCATTAACTTAGGATTGTTAATATATCTCTTCAAACAGGTATAGTGTCTGATATGACACTGTGTCTTTCAGTGTATATAAACTGTCTCACAGTATATATACATTACGTATATATACAGTGTATATACACTGAGAGATTATCGTATTCCCTATTTTATGAATTACAATGTTCTTACGTGCAGGCGATAGGCTCTAAACCTAAGATTAATTTCAAAACACTTTTTTTCTTAAGATGGTAGCAAAATTTAAGGGTTATAAGGTGCGCCTGATGAAGAGGAGATAATAATGAGCTTGAAGGGAGGAGGATGGGAAGTGAGTCTTCTGCTTTTCTACCTGACTGCACTACTCAAGGGAGGAGCTACATCACTAGCATACAGAGATTTTCTCATTTACAGATACTCAAGAGTACATACTAACTCCTTGTTCTTACACTTTCTTTAGTGCTCTCTCTCTCTCTCTCTCTCTCTCTCTCTCTCTCTCTCTCTCTCTCTCTCTCTCTCTCTCTCTCTCTCTCTCTCTCTCTCTCTCCTGAAGGGGACTTTAAGAGATTGCCTGAATTATTTCTTATTTTTTTCTTCCTCCAATCTTTCAATTCTTTTGGCCCCAACTCGAGAACACCTCACTCCAATCGGCTTCAGAATTTGAACACTTGTGCATTGTCACTAGGAGCCAGAGTCCAGGACCAATTGGTGCGCAGGTGTCCTGTGACCATTGTTGCTGAACGCATTCCCAGCATCCTGGAACGGCTCTGACTTTCTAACACCCCTCAGTAGCGGAGCTTCACCTTCAAAATGATGCTTCCTAATTGGCCGATGGTGGAGAGTGAAATTCGATGTATAGACGCAGATCTAACTTTACTTTTGTGTAAAAATAATGTGAATTTTTTAATCCTGTTATACATATTAAGTTTCTTGTGTGCAGGCAACCTTGTTGATGTTATATATATATATATATATATATATATATATAGCATATATATATATATATATATATATATATATATATATTAACACATAGGCCGTTTCACCAAGGAAGGGTGGCCCAAAAAGAAAACTTTCATCATTCACTCCACTGTCTTGCCAGAGGTTCACTTACACTACAAAGTTATAAAACTGCAACATTAACACTTCTCCTTCAGAGTGCCGGCACTGTACTTCCCATCTTCCAGGACTCCAAGTTTCTATATCAGCAACCAGTACTTTACCATGGAGCTAGACCCCAGATAAAGTACTGGTTACTCTGATACAGAGTTTGCAGGTTCGAGTGCTGCTGTGGACGTAGAGACAATGTTTGTAAAATAATTTCGCTTGTTTGCGAATTGTTAACCTTTATATATATATATATATATATATATATATATATATATATATATATATATATATATATATATATATATATATATATATATATATATATATATATGTAGTGAGGCTTAAGGTTGGAACCCGGAGCTGTTGCATACACATGACCGCCGGTGATGAACGGGATGTTATGTTGAAAATTATACTGTATAACTAAGTCATGGCTTTATTTACGAGTGGCCTTAGTGATTCCACACACGCGAGCTGCTGCCAAGAGAAAATTTTAATTGATTTTGTTCATGTGCCACAAAAATATAAGACTCGAAGATGGAGCAGTCGAGTGTATGGAGACACGTCGAGTAACTTAATCAGTCAGGCTATGACGAAGGTTGGTAGTTTCTTCTCAGATTTCCTCTCGCTATTTAAGGAAGTTAATGCGGCCGAGGAAGGCAAGGAAGGATTTATTGCTGCTAGGGAATAGGTAGGGAGGTGACGGGGAGAGGGTGGAAAAAGTAGGGAGGGTGCCGGGTGAGAGATGGAGGGAGGGATGGCGCTGAACATAGGGAGGTGGGAGAGGATGGATAAGTGAACGGGGAAGGAGGAAGGAAAGAAGGGAGGGACAAGGAGAGAGAGAGAGAGATTGGTTTGAGTAATACGTTGTGTAGACTTCTGAGAGGAGCCTGAAAACAAGGATGCTTCAGGGAACTCAGCGGCTTGTATTATATATTGTGTGTGTGTGTGTGTTGAAAATGAAGGAAGGTGCATGGCGGCCCACGGCCAATTCTTATCAATGGCTGCTGCACACACACACACACACACACACACACATATATATATATATATATATATATATATATATATATATATATATATATATATATATATATATATAGTTATACCAACGCTCCTTTATATGGGTGTGAAGCATGTAAGATGAATGCTGCAACAAGGAGAAGGCCTGAGGCAGGAGATGCGCTGCGTCTGAGGTCAATGTGGTGTGAATATAATGCAGAGAATTCGGAGTTTGGAAATTAGGAGGAGGTGCGGGATCACCAAAACGATTGTCCAGAGAGCTGAGGAGGGGTTGTTGGAGGTGGTTTGGACATGTAGAGAGAATGGAACGAGACAGAGTGACTTCTCGAGAGTGTATAAATTCGTAGTGGAGGGAAGGCGGGGTAGGGGCTTGGCCTAGGAAAGGTTGGAGGGAGGGGGTAAAGGAAGTTTTGTGTATGAGGGGCTTGACTTCCAGCATGTGTGAGCGTATTTGATAGGAGGAATGGAGGCATATGGTTTTTAATACTTGACGTGCTGTTGGAGTGTGAGCAAAGTAACATTTAGAAGGATTCAGGAAACCGGCAGGCCGTGGACTTGAGTTCTGAGGATGGGAAGCAGTGCCGGCACTCTGAAGGAGGGGTGTTAATGTTGCAGTTTTATAACTGTAGTGTAAAGCACCCTTCTGGCAAGACAGTGATGGAGTGAATGATGATGAAAGTTTTTCTTTTCGGGCCACCCTGCCTTGGTGGGAATCGGCCGATGTGTTAAAAAAAAAAAAAAAAATATATATATATATATATACAGTGGACCTCCGGTGTTCGTCCTGCTCCAAACTAACCCTTTATGTAAGTGTATTTTTTAAATGCTTTTGTAAGTGTATTTGGGGTCTGCATGACTAGTCTACTTTACATTATTCCTTATGGGGATAAATTCGTTTGGTAATGGCACTTGAACAATGCGTGTATATATATATATATATATATATATATATATATATATATATAAAGATGGGGTCCAATTCTCTGTACAAATTGTGAGACCCATAGCCTCGGAGAAGTTGATAAAAAGGCTTCATGAAGAATATAGGTATATTTTATTACATAATATGGTACAAAATATATAAGAGATACATTGTTGATATATAGATGGCATATAAAGTACACAAGGTGTGAGAGATACATGTCTAGAAAATATTGTTACATGTTTACTACTGATTATAATGCGAAAAGCTTCATCCAGCTCTCAGAGCTGGGCGTGGCCCAAAATACAGCATGCATTACCCTCTGAACAGCAGCGCTGAGTCGCTGGAACAGAAAACTAGCTGCCCTGGGATCCCTAGTTACCCTGTTGAGTCTTTGTCCAGCTCCTTGAGGAACTTAGATGCACTCTTTCCCATGAGCCAAGTGGTCTCCGAGCTGGGAACAAACATATAATGATGGGCAAGTTCTCCATATTTTCTCGACTTTTGGGACTCCCTGAATGCGGCAGCTGCCCCTCCTTCCTCCCTGGTGTATTGGAGATAGGTATCAGCTAAGGTAGATGACATGTGTAATCCCACACCACCTGCTTGCCGTCTGTCCAGCTTGAAGGGTGATACCATCTCGACGCTTTTGGCTGCCATCAGATCTGCATAGTTGGGGTGGTTCCCCTTTACTGCTGGGCATCCAGTCATTGTGATTCCTCTTGATAATATTATTAACCTTCATGTCTTGCAATTTTTCCCCTGGGATTTACGACACAAGACCATGGTACCTGAATCGGTCTGCTGCCTACACTGCCACAAATACACCTGTGTTCGGCGAGAATAGGGCGGCAAGTAGAAGGGCAACACCAATGCGGATGGTCTGTGGGTCGAGGCATGTGCCAAGGCTGGAGTTGGGTACAGCCAACATAAAGTCCCCTGCATGAGGAGCTCTCACTGCAAGGAGGTGGGCCTCTATCCTTCCCTGACACACCTGGCTACATTGCTGAGGCTACTATATTCTCTACTACTGGCCCATCCCAGTGCGACTAAGTTTGTAGTTGCTGGGGGAAGTAGGTCTGGTTTCAGAGCCCGTTAGATTATCCCAGATCCTGGCTCCGTCGACGAACTTCTTTGGTCATGGATTCCAATCTTGTCCCTAAGATGTTCAGGGGAGAATCGCTGCTACAAGCCCTCTGGGATGCAATGCATGAAGACAGAAAGCAGGTAGAGCAATCTGAGATGACTTAGTGGATGCCAATGCTCTCCCTAGTCTGACTGGGAGCGAGCTTGGTCCCACTGCCCATCTTGTAGAGTAAGGTTAAGTACTTTAGTAAAGATCTGCCTCAGGATACTGTCATATTCGTGCAGTATAGGGTTATCATATGAAGGAGCACATCTTAGGAAATATGTCAACCTGGGCAGACTCAAGCATTTTAGATAAGGTACAAGGCATCATGGGTGTCAAGATTGCCTATTCGTTGTCTCCATTCTCCTCAATTCTTCCTGTTTCTTCCTGAGAATTGTGTCAATGGCATCGCTTCCAGAGGTGCTCCAAGCAAGACACTATTTGTAGGGGCAATGACTGTTGCTCCTGGTAGTTTTGATATCACTGCATTATTAACCACTTGTTGATTGACTGAGATGATTTTACATTTGGATGGATTCAGGATGAGACCCATTTCCTGTCCCCGTGTCATCACCGGTGTAAGATCATCTACAAGGGACTCCTTTGTACCTGCTAGTGTGCCATCATCCAGGAACCAGATGTTTAGCTCACTGGTCAGTGTGACTGTGATTTCCCTAACTGCTGCTATACAGAAGAGAAATGGTGAGAGGGTCCCCTTGCTGGACACCCTCCCTGATGATGTGATTTCATGCTCTAAACAGGAGCATTGATTCTGCTATATCCAGCTGAAACAAAAAGGGAAGAGACCTGGGAAAATGTTTCTTGTACAGCTGCTAATACTACGTCTCTTTTCAGGAGATTAAATGCATTCTTGAAATCTAATTTAACCACTGGGCATTGTCCCTGTGTTATGGTTGCTGTCGATATACGCCCTTGTTGCATGAACCGCTTCACTTCCTGAGAGACCCTGTAAAGCCAAGCTGGTTTGGCTGAAGCATGATGGCTGCCTCTGCGCGAATACTTCTGACAGCAGCTTTAGAAACGAGGCAGCGAAACGTGTTGCCCACTGAGATTGGCCTAATTCACACTTCTCAGTGCGTCATCAGGGAGTTGTGCAGTGTTGCAAAGCAAGTAACAACAGGAGAAGTAGGGTAAGTTTTCAGAGAGTAGTGGTGGCACCGGCCAGTCTCTGTCTGAGAGAAGCGGATGCCAACCAACACCGGTCCGCCCCTACCCGAAATGGGGCCAGGCAGGCCTCAGTTTGCAGATATCATGAGGAAATACTAGAAGATAGTTAATAGCAGCTCCAAGCTTCTAACCGTTGGAACAGGTCATGTGACGCAAAAAGTTACAATATTGGATCATTACATACCTTCATTTACAAATCTCTTCTAACTAATGAAACAGTGGGAAAAAATCATTTGTCAACCGGTGTCACAGAACCTTCCAGTTATACACACAACCCGCACATATAAAAAGAGAGGAGCTTACGACGACGTTTCGGTCCGACTTGGACCATTTACAAAGTCACACTTTTGTTATTTATCTTCCAGAAGTTAGTTTAATATCTTTATTATGTACCCCACACCCATCCTGTGGGCGGTAGTCAAATGATTACAGAGGTACATAATGGGTCCAGGGACTAGACTCCCAAAGGTATGATAGCTGAACTAGTTACAAAGGTAATGAACTCCAGGTAGATCTGGTCACAATCATGACAAGTTACAAAGGTAATGAACTATCTACACTCCTATACATGGTTACAATCATGAACAAATTACAAAGTAATGTGCCACTGACACGTCCACACCCGGTCACAATTTAATGAGTTATAATTACAAATATAAAGTGGGTCATACACCCACACGAGCGCGCACGGAGTAGAGATAAGTTTATTTTGAGATATGACACTGTTAAAGTGTTGTGGAGGTAAGATGTGCATCCTTGAAAGACTTGACTAGGATTTATATATTTTATTATAGGTGAGGACATCACGAAACTTTACTCTTAGTATATTTTGACAGATTGCGTATTTCAGAACAACCAGGAAATACTCGTGTGTCAGTTAATATGCTTGTGTGAATGTTCCTATTCAGGCTTTGTTTCATAATAATCAGGCTATTCTTAATTTTAATGCTATTCCTATCAATATTATCCGCTAATATCATCATTATAACTAGGCAATTCGTATCATTATTATCAGCTATCATCCGCTAATATCATTATAATATTACCAACAACCTGATTTAATAAATGCTAAGCACTAGTTGCAATCACCATGTTGCAACCACCTATGTGTACCTTGTACCACTGTACCTACAGCAGACCTAACATATTAAATATCGACGTTTGCGACAGACTTAACGATTTCTGGACGTACAACAACGTCAGTTAATATTCCTGTGCAGAATTTTTTCTTTATTCAGGAATCCTTTCTCATAATAACTAGGATATTCTTTAATTTTAATTTGTGTTTTTATTCCTATCTTTTTTATTATCCGCTAATATTATTATATTAACTAGGCGTTGGTAATATTATAATGATGATAATTATAATGATATTAGCGGATGATAGTTGATAATAATGATAGGAAATTCTTGCATTACCATTAATAATAGCCTAGTTATGATGATGCTAATATTGTGATATTTGCGGGATATTAATGATAGAGTGCATTGAATCAGGTTGTTGTTATATTATAATGATGATAATAATGATATTAGCGGATGATATCTGATAATAATGAAAGGAATGGCATTAAAATTAAGAATAACTTAGTTATGATGATAATGATATTAGCTGATAAGAATGATTGGAATGACATTAAAATTAATAATTGCCTAGTTATTAAGAGAAAGGAAACTGAATAGGAAAAATTCGCACTGACACTGCGATTATTTCCCTGATTGTTTTGGAAGGTTCATGACACTGATTTACAAATGAGTGGATTTTTCCCTCTATTTCATTAGTTAGAAGGTTGTAAATGAAGGTATGTAATGATCCAATATTGTAACTTTTGCGTCACATGACTCTGTTCCCGGCGGTTTGGAGATAGCTCATGTTATCTGCAAACTGTGAGAGGCCTATCCTACCCGCACCTACTTGGGGGTATGGGGGCGGTGTGTGGTTGGCATCCCGCTTGTCCCTCTCAGACAGACTGGCTGGCTGGATTCCACACTCAGCACTTTCTGAAACTTTCCCTACTTCTCCTGTTGTTGCCTTTGCAACATTGCACAGCTCCTGATGATGCACTCCAGAAGCAGAAAGTACTTGACAAAGATTTCCACACTCCCCTATGGCTTGTTTTGCATTGTTAAGATCGCCTTCCTGCGATTGTTTTGAGTATATATATATATATATATATATATATATATATATATATATATATATATATATATATATATATATATATATATATATATATATATATATATATATATCAACCTGAATAGGTAAAACTTGCGAATTTCCATTAAATAACAACGCTCTTCTTGCCGAATACAGCGAAAATTTGTGTATGCAATAATTTCTCAAAATCATTCTGAAAATAACGAAAAAATATATTTTATTGTGTTTGTTTATTATTAAATTATTGTAAACTTATCTAAAATACATTAGTGGATTGGGCTAAATTAAATTGCGTTTGTTATTATAAGGTTAGGTAAGTTTTCTAAGGTTTTTTTGGTATAAAATTATTAATTTTACATTAACAAAAAGGGAAAAAAAAATATATCTTTAAACGATAAGAGAAAATTTTGAAAGGACTTAATTATAAATGAGTTCTGTTAATTGCCCAAAGTTTTACCTATAGGCACAACTTATATTTATATATTTTTTTATTAACACATGGGCCCGTTTCCCCCCAAAGAAAGGTGGCCCCCCCCAAAAAAAAAAAAACCCTATCATCATTCACTCCATCACTTTTCCTCAGAGGCGTGCTTACACTACAGTTATAAATCTGCAACATTAACACCCCCTCCTTCAGATGCAGACACTGTACTTCCCATCTCCGGGGACTCTAGTCCGGGTTTTGCCGGTTTCTGAATCCCTTCATAAATGTTACCTTGCTCACACTCCAACAGCACTTCAAGTCCTAAAACCATTTGTCTCCATTCACCCCTATCTAACACGCTCATGCATGCTTGCTGGAAGTCCAAGCCCCTGGCAACAAAACCTCTTTACCCTCCAACCTCTCCTAGGCCGACCCCTACTCCGCCTTCCTCCACTACAGATTTATACACTCTCAAAGTTATTCTATTTGTTCCACCCTTTTCTACTTGTCCGAACCATCTCAATAACCCGTCCTGAGCCTTCTGGATAATAGTTTTGGGAATCCCACACCTCCTCCTAATCTCCAAACAACGGATTCTCTGCATTATATTTACACCATCCATTGCCCTCAGACACGACATCTCCATTGCCTCCACCCTTCTCCTTGTTGCAATATTCACCACCCATGCTTACACCCATTATCTATCTACCTATTATATATATATATATATATATATATATATATATATATATATATATATATATATATATATATATATATATATATATATATATATATATATATATATATATAAATATATATTCTCCATGGGGAAGTGGAACAGAATTCTTCCTCCGTAAGCCATGCGTGTCGTAAGAGGCGACTAAATGCCGGGAGCAAGGGGCTAGTAACCCCTTCTCCTGCATATATTACTAAATGTAAAAGGAGAAACTTCGTTTTTTTCTTGGGCCACCCTGCCTCGGTGGGAGGTGGCCGACGTGTTGAAAGAAAGAAAAAAAAATATATATATATATATATATATATATATATATATATATAGTGTGTGTGTGTGTGTGTGTGTGTGTGTGTGTGTGTGTGTGTGTGTGTGTTTTTTGTGTGTGTGTGTGTGTGTGTGTACTCACCTAATTGTGGTTGCAGGGGTCGAGACTCAGCTCCTGGCCCCCGCCTCTTCGCTGTCCGCTACTGGGTCTCTGCTCTCCCTGCTCCATGAGCTTTATCATACCTTGTCTTAAAACTATGTATGGTTCCCGCCTCCACTATATCGTTCGCTAGACTATTCCACTTCCTAACTACTCTATGGCTGAAGAAGTGCTTCCTAACATCCCTTTGACTCATATGAGTCTTCAGCTTCCAGTTGTGTCCCCTTGTTTCTGTGTTCCCTCTCTGGAACATCATGTCACTATCTACCTTGTCGATTCCCTGCAGTATTTTGTATGTCGTTATCATGTCTCCTCTAACCCTTCTGTCCTCCAGTGTTGTTAGTCCTATTTTCAATCTTTCTTCATAGGGCAGTCCCTGAGTTGTGGAACTAGCCTTGTCGCAAACCTTGCACTTTCTCTAATTTCTTGACGTGCTTGACCAGGTGTGGGTTCCAGACTGGTGCTGCATACTCTAGTATGGGTCTGACGTACACGGTGTACAGTGTCTTGAACGATGTGTGTGTGTGTGTGTGTTTGTGTGCATACATATTCAATAACTCCACAACAGAAACATGAAAAAACTCTTGTTTTTATTGGTATATTCTTCATGTACTCTATATTTCGATTCTAAACCTGGGAAAATTGATGAGGCCCATATTGAACGGCATTATTATATGCCTGGAAAAGCACTAAACCGGTAAGGGTCGCACTGTGAAATTATTGCAGCAAGTTGCAGATTCGTTGCAGCTCGGCACGCGCTAATTATTCCCGGCTACACTACCGCTTAATTACCTGACTCCACTGACCTTGACCTCCAGGTGATCGCAGTGTCTCTTCAATCCTACATCATGTACTGTCGGCACGATTGACAGCCTCGTGGTACATGCCAGCTGGCAACAACAGTTCCTCTGGATGTCTTACCATAATTACTGCCACCACTCGTGTCCTCTCTGTCCTGGAACACGCTTATATATAGGCGATACAGGCTTCATATATGCATGCCACTAATCACCTTACACAGTAGAACTACTTCCAGTGAGAGAAGTTTGTTCTATAATTAAATAGAATAGACGAGGGAGGAAGTTGACACTCATCTTATTAATCTTCGTAATTATTTACCTTAAGATACAACAAAGTACAGTTACCCTAAATTACTGTCACTCAGAGACAGGGGCGTAGTGAGAGGACAAACACTAATAACATTCAGAGACTGGTGCGTAGTGACAGGACAAGCACTAATAACACTCAGAGACAGGGGCGTAGTGAGAGGACAAACACTAATAACATTCAGAGACAGGGACGTAGTGACAGGACAAGCACTAATAACACTCAGAGACTGGGGCGTAGTGAGAGGACAAACACTAATAACATTCAGAGACTGAGGCGTAGTGAGAGGACAAGCACTAATAACACTCAGAGACTGAGGCGTAGTGAGAGGACAAACACTAATAACACTCAGAGACTGGGGCGTAGTGAGAGGACAAGCACTAATAACACTCAGAGACTGAGGCGTAGTGAGAGGACAAACACTAATAACATTCAGAGACTGGGGCGTAGTGAGAGGACAAGCACTAATAACACTCAGAGACTGGGGCGTAGTGACTGGACAAATACTCTCAGATATAAGCTTCATACTTATATGGAGGCTTCTGGTTTACTATGGTCATGGTGCTAGTCAGACAAAGACCAATTAATGTTGATAAATGATCGAATCAAATAGAAGTTTTTCAGCTAAAATCTCTGGAGTTGCATGTTCGCTTCTCTTTGTTTACTGACACTACATACCTACTGTCTTCACCCTCGGCCAATCATCTCCTATCTCCTACTTCACTGAGGATCAATGAAATCTCAACAACATATATCCTGACTTCGTTTGCCGTGAGGTCAGACACTTAACCAGTCGATGTGTAGAATCTGTCCTTGACCTCACAGTCCGGGAGGAAACAACTTGCCCAACCTGCTCAAGAAAGTAATAACATCAGCATTCTTATCATATTATAGAAATAGACAGAGTCCCCACTAGGATATCCACAGAGTCGCCTTCCAAAATAGGAGCAGAATAAATGCCAGGGCCAGCAAGAGCAATTGAGTGCCCATCTTAGTCTAGGCCTGCATCACTGTCACTAACACAGTCTATGCAAGGTTCGTAAGGGAAGTCGCTTCTGCAAAGGAATCAGGAGATTCTGCTGTTTCCCAATAGTCCCCATACTTCACACCAGCATTACAAGCAGTGCAAACTTTCTTTCGGGAACCGCCCCTTTTTCTACCCAGGGTAAAGCCCAATGGTATCTCGCCTAAAATTAACAGAGCAGGGTTCAGCAAAACTGCCTAGTGAGACTGGGGCTGGAAAGATGGTAGCAGCCTTCGGTTACTATTGGATGAGGAAGAGCTGGCAAGGTATCGCGTCACTACCTGGATTTGCAGAAGTAGTGACGCGAAATACTTCTGTCGTCGGATAACCACCCAGTGTGCCACCAGGTGGTCCACAATAAGGTCTATCTGAGGGATGGTGTGGACCACCTCAACACTGACACTCACTGAAGAACAAGCATCGCAACACTGACTCCTTCCATACTCCCCCGGAGCAAAATTTAATGGATGGGAAAAACCTCAACACTACACAAGGTAAATAGTGTAGGAGGGAAAGAGTTGCTGAGTTTTTAGTCAGCCTAAGCTGCTCAAGCTCTACCACCAGGTTAAGGTGACCCAGTGTCAGGAGGAGCCACTAGCTGCTGAGCATGGTATTCCAGTGCAGTGCTTGGTATTCCAGTGCAGTGCTTGGTATTCCAGTGCAGTGCTTGGTATTCCAGTGCAGTGCTTGGTATTCCAGTGCAGTGCTTGGTATTCCAGTGTAGTGCTTGGTATTCCAGTGCAGTGATTGGTATTCCACTGCAGTGCTTGGTATCCCACTGCAGTGCATTGTACTCCACTGCAGCGTTTGGTATTCCATTGCAGTACATGATATTCCACTTCAGTGCTTGGTATTCCACCTTATCTCTGGAGTCTTGAGTAGGAATCCCAGCAGGTCTGAGATGCATTTGCATTTATTTGTGCTTAGGAGTTGTTCCATCATTACTGCTCGCAATATGCAAGATTCACGTCCGTACCTTCAACATAAAGAACACGTTCATTGAATTCTTTATTATTTAGACAATGAGCAATAAGGCTTTAAATATATGACTAAGTTTTCCAATTACAATTCATCGCATTTTGACCGCTTTCTTCATTCCTCTTAACTGGTTTTTGTTTGATATGACGTATGTAAATTTACTGAAAGATTCCTAGGCCTTCAAACATATTTTTAATTCTCTGTTTTAACTTCGACTAGCTCTAGTATACTAGTCTGTCGTTGTGCTAGTCTGATGTTATACTAGTGACACAAAGTTTTGGGGTGCTCGAACTGCAGTGCCAATAAACACACATACACACACACACATTGTAGTGATACCGCTCTTGTGGAGAGCCGCAGCAGGACACAATACTGCACCACCTCAGGGCCCCTTACAATAACAACAAACAGTACGGCGATGGCCCAGCATGGAGTGACCCAGTAGCGGCCAGTGTAGAGGCGGGGCCAGGAGCTATGTCTCGACCCTGCAACCACAACTAGTGAGTACACACACACAACACACACGCCCCGATGGCATGGTGGCTAAAGCTCTCGCTTCACGCACGGAGGGCCCGGTTCATTCCCGGCGGGGCCGAAACATTTCGAAGTGTTTCCTTCACACACACACACACACACATATATACACAACAGGCCTAGTGTCTAATCGACATGTGCCTAGGACAAAATGGTAACTAACTAACACATACACACACACATACACACACACACACACACACACACACACACACACACACACACACACACACATACACACACACACACACAGTAGCGGCCAGTGAAGAGGCGGGCCAGGAGCTATGAATCGACCCCTGCAACCACAACTAGGTGAGTACATACACACACTGCTGGTGTAGCCTCATCACTGCCTGGGTCACACAGTGTCTCTGTGTTACACACTGTTACACACGTCGATTTCCCTTAACCTCTCCTTGTAGGACATGCCCCTTATCTCTAATTTCATTACATGCTTGGCTAGGTGTGGGTTCCAAACTGGTGCTGCATACTCCAATATAGGCCTGACATACATGGTGTACAGGGTCCTGAACGATTTTTTTATTGAGATGTCGGAATGCTATTCTTAGGTTTGCTAGGCGCCAATGTGCTGCATATTTGGTTGATTTGCGCATCAGGAGATGTGCCCGGTGTTATACTCACCCCAAGATCCTTTTCCTTGAGTGAGGTTTGTAGTCTCTGGCCCCCCTAGACTGCACTCCGTCTGCGGTCTTCTTTGCCCTTCCCCAATCTTCATGACTTGCACATGCACTGGGGTTAAACTTCAGGAGCCAGTTTCGGACCAGGCCTGCAGCCTGTCCAGATCCCTTTGTAGTTCCGCTTTATCCTCGTCTGTTTGAATTCTTCTCATCAACTTCACATCATCTGCAAACTGGGACACTTCTGAGTCTATTCCTTCCATCATGTCGTTTACATACACCAGAAACAGCACCCTAGGACTGACCCCTATGGAACCCCGCTCGTCACAGGCGCCCACTCGACACCTCGTCACTACCATGACTCGCTGATGTCTTCCGACAGGTATTCCGTGATCCATTGCAGTGCCTTCCCTGTTATACCTGCCTGGTCTTCCAGCTTATGCACTAATCCAAGAAAACGCAATCTACCCACCTCTCTCTTGTCTTACTGCTGTCACCCTGTCATAGAACTCCAGTAGGTTTGTGACACAGGATTTCCCGTCCCTGAAACAGTGCTGGTTGTCGTTGATAAATTCATTCCTTTCTAAATGCTCCACCACTCTTCTCCTGATAATCTTCTCCTTGACTTTGCATACTATACATGTTAGTGACACTGGTCTGTAGTTTAGTGCTTCGTGTCTTTCTCCTTTTTAAAAATTGGGACTAAATTTGTTGTCTTCCATACCTCAGGTAGTCGCCCTGTTTCGATAGTGTTGAAGATTGTTGTTAGTGGCACACATAGTGCCTCCGCTCTCTCTCTCCAAGACCCATGGAGATGTTATCCGGAACCATCGTCTTTGAGGTATCTAGCTCGCTTATCAGCCTCTTCACTTCCTCCCGGTTGTATGTATTGTGTCCAGCACTTGATGGTGTACCCCACCTCTCCATCTTTCCGGAGTCCCTTCTGTCTCCTCTGTGAACACTACTTTGAATATCATGTTGAGCTCCTCACATACTTCTCGGTCGTTTCTTGTGATCTCTCCTCCTTCCTTCCTCAGCTTGATTACCTGGTCCTTGACTGTTGTTTGTCCCCTGATGTGGTTGTACAACAGCTTCGGGTCAAATTTGACTTTCGTTGCTATGCCATTTTCGTATTGTCATTGGGCCTCCCTTCTTACCTGTACATTTTCGTTTCTGGCTCTATGACTGCTCATTTTATTCTCCTGGGTCCTTTGCCTCTATACTTCTTCCATTCTCTTGTACACTTGGTTTTGGCCCCTCTTCATCTTTGGGTGAATCAATTGCTCATCCTGGCCTTGTTATTTCTGTTACCCTTGGGTTCAAACCTCTCTCAGCTTCCTTGCATATTGTTATCATATATTCCATCATCTCATTTACTGACTTTCCTGCCAGTGCTCTGTCCCACTGAACCTCGTGCAGGAATTTTCATGCCTGTGTAGTCCCCTCTCTTGTATTTTGGCTTCGTTCATCCTTCCCTTCCTGCTTCCCCCTCCACTTGTAACTCTACTATGTATTAGAAGGTCAGAACCACGTGGTCACTGGCACTGAGTGGTCTTTCAAAAGTGATGTCCTCAATATCTGCACTACTCAAGGTGAATACTAGTTCCAGTCTTGCTGGTTCATCCTCTCCTCTCTCTCTGGTAGTGTCTCTTACGTGTTGGTACATGAGGTTTTCCAGTACCACCTTCATCTTAGCCCTCCACATTTCTGGGCCCCATGAGGCTCCGAGTTCTCCCAGTCAATTTCTTTGTGATTGAAGTCACCCACAATCAGTAGCTTTGCCCTGCTCGCATGAGCCCTTCTGGCCAATTCAGCCAGTGTGTCAACCATCGCTCTGTTACTCTCATCATATTCTTGCCTTGCTGTTGTGGTGGGTTATACATTACTGCAATTACCACCTTGGGACCTCCAGACTGAAGTGTTCCTATTATGTAGTCTCTTGCTTCTACTCTGTCTCTCTCTCCAGCTCATCAAAATCCCATTGGTTTTTATGAGGAGTGCCACTCCTCCACCCCTCTGTTCTCTCTGTCTTTTCCCCAGGATCTGATATCCCGTTGGAAGATGGCATCTGTTATCATTCCTGTGTGCATGGTTTCGGTGAGAGCTATGATGTCCGGTGATGCTTCTTTTATTCTTTCGTTCCCCCTCCCACTTATTTGTTATTCATCAGCACTGGTGTATCATACCTTCAGTTTCCTCTCCAAACTGTGTTCTAGGGGTCTGTGGGGTGGGGACCTGGCAGTGTGCTGTATTCTACACATATTGTGGGGGGTTTTGGATTGTGGTTTGTGTTGGGATAGCGTGTTTGGCTGTGAAGTTCTGATGGTGGTTCTGTGTGTGCTTGCGCTTGTTGCTCTGCCCTGCTGTTTTGTGTACTCACCCAGTAGTGGTGAGGGGGCGAGTCACAGCTCCTGGCTCCGCCTCTTCACTGGTCTTATTGGTAACTCTCCCCGCTCCGTGAGCTTTATCATACCTTTTTAAAGCTATGTATAGATCATTTTGTGTGGGGGTGTTAGATTTAAAAGTATAAAAAAGTCGAAGTTTGAAAACTTCATTATGACCTAACAGGAGAAGACAAGAGAGGGGGGGAGGGAGGGGGAGGAGGGGGAAGGGGGGAGGGAGGGGGGAAAGGGAGGGGGGGGAGGGAGGGGGGGAGGGAGGAAGGGGGGGAATGGAAGAAGAAAAGGGAGGTGGGAGAAAAATGGAAAAAAAAAAACGAAAAGAAAAAAAAGGGGGGAGGAGGGGGGGGGAGGGGGGTGGGAGGAGAAACGGGGGGACGAACAAAGGAATAGAGAGGGAAAAAAGGGAGGGAGGAACAGAAGAATCTAGGGGTTATGCTCCCTCTCTTCCTTTTCTCACACTGTGTTTTTTTTCCCAAATTTATTAGTCTCCCCCTTCCCCAGTGTCATTACATTCACTTCACAAATTACAAGAATCTCTTTCCTATGGAGGGGGAAAGGGGGGAGGATAAGGGGGGGTTTGGGAGGGGGGTGGGGGGGGGAGGAGGGCTGGGTTGGGGTTAAAAGGGGGGGAGGAGGGGGGGGCTTTTTTAAAAGGAGGGAGAGAGGGGGGAAGACCTCTTTTCCTTTTCTTTTTCTTTTCCATTTTTTTGGGGTTAAGGGGTCATAATGATTTCGGGGAAGGATGGATGGCTTATTATTAATTCCCAAAAACAATAAACCCGGTCAAACTCAATATTTTAAACCCTCTCCCCCATGCCGGTGTTTCATTGTTGTCACTGAGTTGTTGCCACACTGTTAACTATTGCCTGTTTTCCTGAGGTTAAGTTGTTATTAACCCCAGGTTTTTTTTCTTTATCCTGGAATAACGGGAAATTGACGACGGATATTAAACCCCTTTAACAATTAGAATATAAAAAAAAGGGAAACCCGGGGGCTGCCACATGAAGTTCTTACACAGTCCCTCCCACTTCTCTTTCTTTTTTTATACCTGACAAGACAAGGGAAACACCCACAGTCTTTTTTTGGGTTGATCTAAGTTTATAGAGAATAATCCCAAAGACAGGACCTCCGCTGGTATAAACAAAGTCTCCAGTGGGCCACTGAAAAAAATATGTTCAATGAAACAAACAGTTTATTTACGGAAGAAAAAGGGAAAAAAGCAATCTTTACGAACATTTTAAATACTTTTTAATGAAAGGAGTTTTTTGAAAACCGGGAGTAATTATGTCAGATATCTCAAGTCAAGGGCAAATATTATTATTGCAACTGAAAGAAAAATGGTTGGTTGGGTAAAGAAAATTTAAAACAAAATTAAAACCAAGTGAAAAACTTCATGTACTGTTCTCTCTCCGGAATATTTTATGTGTGATTCCCTTTAAAACATAAAATTGGGAAATGGGGAAAGTACAAGAACCTTCAAAGTTTGGGTTTGACTGTTTTGGGGGATCCAGTGACAAAAAGGGGAGTTTCTTAAACCCCCCAGATGACATCCCTTTACCTTGTTGTATTCTATTCATAAAAAAAAAAAAATCGAATAAAAATTTTAACAATTTGAAAAGGCGGCGTGATAGCACTGGGGTACTTGTTTAAAATTGTTTTTTTTTCCCCCTTTGGGGGATTCTTTTTTTGGACCCTTTACCGGGGTGAGATTTGGGGAAAGGGCAATACCAATTTTACTGCATTCATCGGGAGCCCAACCCGGGTGTCATACACCTTGATGGGAGGACGGGTTTCAGATTCAATTAAATGAATTAGCACAGGAAAAATTCCCTTGAAAAAGGCCCCCCTCACTAGCATAAAAACCCCCCTTGGGGAAGGGAGGAGGGTTTCATTGGTTGTTTTCAGTTTCTGCATGAACAAATCCTCTCTGTTTGGGATATTTTTTTATTGTGAAACCAAAAATCACTTTCCCATGTCTTTCCCCAAAGCTTTGGGGACTTTTGGGGGTTTTTTGAGGGTGTAAAAAACCCGGTGCAGGGTCGCCAGGGGGTGTGCACAAGCCTGGGAGGGTGGTTTTCCAGGGCGTGTGCAAAAAAGCCTGGTGCAGGGGTTCCGGGGCTTGAAAACCTGGTGGGGGGGGCCACCAGGGCGGGGCACAAGCCTGGTGAAAGGGTGGTTGCCAGGGCGTGTCACGGCCTGGTGCAGGGGGGCCGCCAGGGGGGTCAAAAGCCTGGTGCGGGGTGGCTTGCCAGGGCGGGGCACAAGCCTGGTGGGGGGTTTCCCCGGGCGGGGCACAAGTTTTTCAGGGTTTGGGGGGTGTGCACAAGCCTGGGGCAGGGGGGCCCGCCAGGGCGTGTGCACAACCCTGGTCCCGGGGTGGCTAATTTAGTGTTCAGAGTAGAGGGCCCGGGGGGGGGGGTTTTCCCCCCCCTCAACAAAAGAAAAAGTAAAGGCTCACCATTAAATTTTTTATAAGGAACAAAATAGTCACTTTTAGCTGGAACAATTTAAACAATTTGCACTTAGGGAGAAAAATGATGAGGGATTCCCATCCTGGCCCCAACCTAGTCTCTTCTAACCTTCTTTTGGGTGTTTTTAAATAACCCTTCTCTTTCTATGGGGGTTTAAAAAACGAATATAAATCAACTCAACCATTTTCCCTTGAGTTTTTATCTTTTCCCGAATTTATATCTCTTCCTTGATTTATATCTCTTCCTTGATTTATATTTTTCCCTTTTATATATCTTTTCCCTTGTTTATAATCTCCCTTTGATGTATATATCTTTTCCCTTTGGGTGTTTAATCTTTTTGTTATTTTATCTCTTCCTTATTATATTCTTTTCCCTTGGTATATATTTTTTCCGTGTATATATCTTTTCCCGATGTATATATCTTTTCCCTTTTTTTTAATATATCTCTTCCTTGATGTATATATCTTTTTGAGTATATATCTCTTCCTTGATTATATATCTCTTTCCTTGATTTATATTTTTCCTTGATGTATATATCTCTTTTGATGTATATATCTCTTTTTGGGTTTATTTTTTTTTCCTTGATGTTTTATCCCCTTCCTTGTTTATATATCTCTTCCTTGATGTATATATCTTTTTATGTATATATCTCTTCCTTGATGTATTTTCTCTTCCTTGATGTTTTTTTTCCTTGATGTATTTTCCATCAATCTCAAAAATTTTTTTACTAAAAACCCCTTATGCACATTTGGAATTCATTTTTTTCTGTTCAGCGTCGGAAGTGCTCCTGTTTCTCTCTTTTCAAAATGAATGATAAAGTAAAAATTAGACAATAAACAATCTTTTTTTTGGTTTTAAAAACCCTTTGGGCAACCCCGGGTACAATAAAAAGGACAATTTTGAAGATTTAAATTAAAAAAAAGATGAGGTAATCAGTCCCCCCCGGGGGAAAAAGCACCGTATCTTGCTTTTACCATCTATTGTATTGAAAAAAACCACTGGGGGGAAAATCTCAGAAATCCCCAAAATTTTGAAAACTTCCCTTTTCCCCTTCCTTATTTCCTCAAAAAAATTTGGGGCCCTCAATTTCTCGACTCTTATATCTCCCCCTTGGCAGCATTTCCCTCCCCCCTTTGGGGGTATTCCCCCCTTTACAAACTTTTTTCTTTTTGGGCCCCTTTCTTCTCCCCAGGCTCCCCCCCAGAAATCTCCCCCTTTCCCCTCCCCCTTTTTCCCGTTTTCCCGAAAAAAACCCCCTCCTCCACCCCTTGCTATTAAAAAGCTTTTCTTATCCCCCTTCCACAGAAAATCTTTTCCCCTTTCCTCCTTTTTAAATGTTTTCCATGTCTATTGGTTCCTCTACTTTTTTCTTCCCCAAAAACAGGGAAACTGGCCCCCCTTTTTGAAGCCCGGGGGGTTTTCCCCAAAAATATTTTTTTTTCCCCAAAAAATATATTCTCCCCAAAAAATATTTTAAAAAAAGGCCCCCAATTAAAATAAGCCATTTTTTTGATTTTTGGGGTTATCCCGGGGTTTTCTAAAATATGCTGCTATAAATGATAATCCAGAAATTTTTTGTATTGAAAAACCCCTTTTTCCCCTTTAAAAAAGATTTTTCTTTTGGAAACCGGTAATGCTCTTTGTTATGTCAGAGATCTTAGTTCTTTTTTTGGGCCCCCTGCTAAAACCTTCTCCCCCTGTATCTTTCAAGACGCTGTCTTGTCCATATCCTTTTCAAACATCCTTTAATCAAGCCCCGTCTTTGTTTCTCGGGGTTCCCCTTCGAATCTTCGGGCACTAGTGACTTAAAGGACCTGTTCCCCCTCGGGGGAGAATAAATGAAAAAATTCGCCCATGGAAAAGGGAAACAAAAACCTTTAAAAACGGCTCAGGTAAGACCACAGGAGGAAACCCCAACGGGGAAAAAACCACGGGGGAAAACAACACAACAGGGGTAAAAACCACCAAGGGAAAAAAAAGATAATTGGGAAAAAACCAAGAAAAACGGTTCCAACACAGAAAAAGGCAACAGCACAATCTGATAATAAAACCCCCAAAACACAAAAAGGGCACCAGGTCCCAAAACCGGTAAAAAAAAAAAACCCAAGATTAGGGGGCCACAGCCGGTCAGGCAACACCCCGGGTCGGGCCACCCCTTGGGTCAAACCCGGTTTTAAAAAAATTTCCCAACCCCGGAAAAGCAAAAACCACAACACAGATGAGGAAACCCCCAATACATATAATGAAAAAAAACCCAACATAGGTGAGGCCGCCAAAAAGATGGAACCAAGACAGGGAAGACAAGAACACAATATAGATAACACAACAACACAAGACAAGACAACACAGGTAATTCAACACAAGACAGGTAAGACAACAACAAGGTGAGTCAACACAATACAACACAGGGGAGTCAACACAATACAACATAGGTAACACAACACAGATAAGGCAACACAATACAGGTAAGGGAACACAATACAGGTGATCAACACGCATTTACAACACAACACAGGTAAGGCAACACAAAAATGAGTCAATACAACACAACACAGATGAGGAAACAACACAGGTAAAGAACACAATACAACACAGGTTAGGCAATACAACACAACACAACAGAGGGGAGGCAACCAACGTAACACAACACAGGTGAGGGGGAGCTTCCAGATCACAGCTTCCACAAAACATACTGGGCGGAGTCTAGGGATGGATTTATTTTAGAAATGACTCTGTAGGCGCCCTCGCCCCGGAATGTTGTGTTGTTGTTGTTGGTGGTGGTGGTGGTGGTGGTGGTGGTGGTGGTGGTGGTGGTGGTAGTGGTGGTGGTGGGGTGGTAGTGATGGTGGTGGTGGTGGGGTAGTGGTAGTGATGGTGGTGGTAGTGGTGGTAGTAGTGGTGGGGGGGAGGATTGGTGGTGGTAGTGCTGGTGGTGGTAGTGGGGTGGTGGTGGTAGGGTGGTGGTGGTGGTAGTAGTGGTGGTGGTGATGTAGTGGGGGGGGTGGTGGGGGTAGTTAGTGAGGGTGGTAGTGGTAGTGATGGTGGTGGTAGTGGAGTGATGGGGTGGAGTGGTGGTAGTAGTGGTGGTGGTAGTGATGGTTGTGGTGATGGTGGGGTGGTAGTGGTGGTGGTAGTGGTGGTGGTAGTGGTGGTGGTGGTGGTATTTAGTGGGATGATGGGGGTTTTTGGTGATGGTGGTAGTGGTGCTTTTAGTTATGGAGGTAGGGGTAGTAGTTTTTAGTGATCATTGTGATGGTAAGGGTAGTGGACGTATTGATGATGGTGGTAGTGGTGGTTGCAGAGTTATTGGTGGCGTTGATGATAGTTGTTGTAGCTATGGTAGTGGTGAGGGTAGTTGTGATGGGGGGGGTTGTAGTGGTGAGGAAGTGGGGTTAGTGAAGATTTGGGTGTGGTAGTGGTATTGATTGTGGTGGAAATTGCAGTGGTAGTTGCGGTAGCAGTAGGGGTTATAGCGGTGGTGGTAGTGATGGTAGTAAAGTAATGGTGGGAAAGTGGTGGTGGTGGTGGGACTGGTAGTTATGACAGTGGAGGTGGGGCGGGTTGGGGTAGGAGGTGTTGTGCTGGTTATTTTGGCAATGTGATGGTTGTTGTCGCAGTGCTGGTAGTTGTGGTGGTGGAAATAATTGTTGTGGGTGATGTTGGTTGTGGTGAAGATAGTTGTGGAGGCAGTGTTTGGTGTTAGTAGGGGTTTTTGGTGGTGGTGGTGATGGTAGTGGTGTTGGTGGTGGTGGTAGCGGTGTGGTGACGTTGTGGTGGTGTGGTGGTGTGGTGGTGGTGGTAGCGATAGGGGGGTGGTAGCGGTGTGGGGACAGTTGTTGTGGTAGTGGTGGTAGTGTGGTGGTGGTGGTGGTAGCGATAGTGGCGGTGGTAGCGGTGTGGTAGTGGTGGTAGTGTGGTGGTGGTGGTAGCGTGTGGGGGTGGTAGCGGTGTGGTGACAGTTGTTGTGGTAGTGGTGGTAGTGGTGGTAGTGGTGGTAGTGGTGGTAGTGGTGGTAGGGTGGTAGTGGGTGGTGGTGGTAGCGGTGTGGTGACAGTTGTTGTGGTAGGGGTGGTAATGGAAGGCTTGCATGTTATACTTATGCAGTACTTTTAAAATACACCGGGATATACACAAACATGTCTGTTGGAAAGTTAATAATTGAAATTCATAATATTATATTTTGATTGTAAATTTTTTCCCCCTAAACATCTTTGATAAAAAATTTCCAAAATTTTATTATAAATGATTATTCTCCTTGCTCTACTATAAGGCGTTATAAAGCCCCTGAACTGTACAGAAAAGAGAACTCACAGGACCCATTAGGAGTGGGGGGAAAGGGGGATAGTTGAAGAATAGATGGGGGAGGGGGAAAAGAATTATAGAGAAATGAAAAGAGTCGGAGCTAGCCCCAAAGGCAAGAGCATTGTAAAGCATTATACAAGGCATGTGCGGGTGCTCATCATCGTCTCTCAACTTCCGTAAGACAGGTCGCTAATTTCGAAAAAAAGGTGGACAGATCTAGTTCATTCCCTTTTGTAACTTTTTCAGCTATCAAAATTTTGGGAGCCCAGTCCCTGGCCCCCATTTACCTCTGTAATTTTTTGACTACCGCCCACAGGAGGGGTATGGGGTGCATAATAAAGATATTAAACAACTTTTGTGGGGGCCCCCTAATGGCACTAGGCAAGCTGTTTAACTGACCCGGCATAGAACGCCCCTCCACGACCATGGCTTTTAAAAAGTTGAGATGGAAAGATATATGACTTTAAAAAAAAAATGGTGATTGCTTTAAGATCACGTAGATATAAAAAGCAAAAAAAAGTGCAAGAAAAGAGAAAGAATAGTGCATTTACAAGAGCAAGATTTGATGGAAGATTAAGTAAAAAGTGGAGGAGGAACGGGGGTCGTATAGAGCTCTAAAGGGTTTACAAGATTATAAGGGCGTCTGATGATAATCAACCAATAGTCGCGGTGTCTTAAGTTTGTTAGCTGTCTAGAACCATTCAAAGCTGGTATGCCAGTCCAGGTGCAGTGCTCACCTGTGGACAGTCATCCCCCCTCCTCCCAGCACCCAGGGGCACAGTCATCCCACCCACTCCAGCACCCAGTGGGACAGTCATCCCCCCTCCTCCCAGGACCCAGTGCAATGCCCGGTTCTGGATCGTTATCTTCAGTGCGTTAGTCTTAGCAGTCAGAGTTAAGGAAGTGGTTGTAAGTGATTAGAGGCCCGATGAGACGTTTTAGGTGGAATTTGTGGCAGGACGTGCGCCCCTTGGGTTATAGAGCCGAGAATGCGGGTTTCCCCCCCCGCTGTTTTAAGTAATTTGTGTTTGATACGCAACGGGGTCAAAGGGTTTACTCCAAGTACGACTGTAAACTGACAGAGTGTGCGCCCCGAATTTTGGATTAAGAAACTAGGAAAAAACTTATATTCTCAAAACTGTTACCCTAAGGAGTTTGTGAGGCTGCTTTGTTGGAAGCTAGGAAAACTTATCATAGGACTGAACCTGAAAAACCCCTAGCAAAAATGTGATTGTTCCAAAATTGAGAATTTATCAGTCATACCGAAAGCCCTGAAGAGACTCAATAACGTTGTTTAAAATTACGGACCCCTTTAAAAGAAATGATCAATAATTCCCCCAAACATTTTGTAGGTGGGGTGTCAGGATTGGGTCCCAAAGGGTTCAACTTATTCTATGTAGGACAATGGCAAACCTCCTACCTACCTACCTACCTACCTACCACCCACCTACCTACCTACCTATCTATCTATCTTTTATCTATCTCTATCTCTATTTTCTCTCTCTCTCTCTATATATATATATATATATATATATATATATATATATATATATATATATATATATATATATATATATATATATATATATATATATATATATATATATATATATATATGCGCAATAGAATCACAGGTAACATCACAATGTGCAGAATAACCATTGTGAAAAGAATAATGAACTTCCAAACGCGTTCGTGAATTTCTCACATTATCAAGGAACTTGATAATAAACATTCAGTAGACTTTCTTGGCCTTTTGAAAATCAATTGGGTGGTAAAATCTCTCACATAAATAGAGCATTAGACTCTTGTCCACTTCAAATGCTATATTTATGTTGTTGTAATCTTAGTTCAAGTCTTTTTCCTAGTTTGCCCTTAATAAACTTTATAATATTTTGGAATTTTTAATCAGATTTTTTTACCGTGTCAAGATTTTAAATGCAACTTTGATTTAAAATTCTTGAATACAGAAGGTATATTCTTGGTTGAATATGTTTAGTTGTCCTTTTTGAATTGTAAAATGTATTTCTAGCAATTTAAAGGAATTATCAATTAAGTATTTTGTGTATTTAAGATCATTAGCTACTTCATAAAACTTAAGATTTCTTCATCTATGAACTCTGGGCTGCAAATACGCAAAGTTCTCAAAAAACATTGATGATAATACAAAATTTTAACTCTATCATGATGTGAAGAATAATAGTGCACATAAGAACAGTTATTTGTTGGTTATTTGTATCTTTAAGAGGGACCTACGTTCTCCAGTCTTCTATAACATGTTCATTTTTTCCCCTTTTATTCTACCTTGTCCATAATTACTCTCGCATTTGCTTGTCTTTGAAGGTGAAGTCCAGGATCTTTCCTTAACTCATGGTGTAACTTAACAAATCTTTGAGGACAATTGTGTTGCAGAGGTCTGAGCGACCCAAATTTTCTTCAAAAATTTGTTAAGTTAAACCATGAATAAGGGAAAAATCTGAATCACCTTGAACAGAACAAAGCAAATCGATAGTAATATGGACAAGGTGGAAAATAGTGGAAAATGAACATTTATTAGAAAAACTGTGGAACCCTACGTGCCCCTAAGGCAAAAACAAAAGAAGCAAAATGCATGTTAAGGGCAGGTTCACACGTGCTCGGCCGTGCACTTCATGACGATATCATTCTTCTGAAACATTAGAATCTTATGTGCAACATTTTTTAATATACCGACCGTCCCACCGAGGTAGGGTTGCCCGAAAAGAAGAAAACACTTTCACTGTCACTCATTCTGTCACTGTCTTGCTAGAAGGGCGCCGACATCATAGTTAAGATGACCCTGCAAATTGCAACATCCCCACCCCTCCTTCAGAGTGCAGCAATGGACTTCACACCTTAGGGACTCAAGTCCGACTTACCATTTTCCCCTGAACCCCTTCATAAATGTTAACTTTTCACTCTAACAGCACTCAAATCATAACCACTGACCTTCCTCCAATCTAACACGCTCTCACAAGCCTGTTGAATTTCCAAGCCTCTAGCACTCAAAACCGCTTTTGCCCCCCCATAAACCCTTTTGCCCCTCCCTCCACTCTTTCCTAGGACGATCCTACCTCTCTTTCCCCCCATCCCAGATTTATATGCCCTCCTAGTCATCTTATTTTGTTTCAACTTCTCTAAATGTCCAAACCACCTCAACGACCCCGCCTTAACACTCTGAAAAAAAGTTTGGTAGTCCACATCTACAATCCAAATTAAATTCACTGCATAATAATACACCCACATTGTCATACGTAACATTGTCATGGTTGATGATGCAATGATAATTATTTACAGTTTTTTACATAAAAACTGTATACAACTGTACTGCAAATTTTATAACTGTAAAAAGGTTGTTAACTATTTATACAAACTATAAAAAACTGAATCCCATGGGCATAAGAATCAAAAAGGATCAGAAACAGTCGGTGTTTGGATATTTATGAATGGGGTCAAGACCTGGTGCGCGTCCCTTCCGCTGTAAACAGTGTACTACATAGTGCATATAATCCCGATAACAGTTTTGCTATTATAAGACAGGTGAATTTCATTCTAGCCTTTCTGACAGCCGTCTTTAACTGGATGATTGATATTTGTTGCGTCATACATCAGTTTCAGGGCGTGGGTGCCGTGGATTTGGGTGAATGCCCTGAACAGTGTTCAAGATCTCATTTCTCTGTACAACAGATCCTGATGCATTACCATTTTTTTTAACGGCACAGGGACCTTGACTAGCAGGCTGGCAGCCTATTTGGTTGGGAACTTAATCACACAGACCCAGTTGGATTCCTCAGATTTGACTTACTCAACATTCTCAATGATATCGAGAAAAAATTCCGGGATCTTTAAAGGGAAGGTTCTTAAAGGACTCACGGGAAACTGTTTTCCAAAACACTGAGACACAATGTCATCCGTCATCAAGTCGCAATTTCTGCCTGCATCCCGACGACGCTTGGAAAATGGTAATCAGGAAAAAAGTGATCACCAGTTTTGGCAATGTTA
>WNWK01018812.1:0-39099 GCA_009830355.1 Cherax destructor | reverse complement strand
TGCTAACTGTTTCTCGTTGATCCACACCAACAACAAATTTTCCACATCTTCCAGCACTTGCGATCTCTGTTTTGTGATCACAAATGCACCTTTCGCAACAACAGCTTCCTTGATTTTACGTGTATTTCCCTTGGCCACATTGGTAGCGATGGTAGAATAGGCTTTACCATACAGCCTGGCCAGCTCAGTGATACGCACTCCACTTTCATATTTTTCTATTATCTCCTTCAGTTCTACTGTATTTCTGAGCCTCTTTGCCACAGGCTTAGCACTAGGAGCTTTCCATGGACCCATGGTAGCTTATTTAGCAGTTGCAAGCACTAAAAACAGTGGAATAATGACATACTGGTATGAATGCGTGTGTGGAGTGGGTGGTGGTCGCTCTCGTTTGTAAACAATAGCACACTTACGCTCCCTGGAGTGCCCGCACAGCTGGGCGCCACGCAGATGCGTCTGGGACGAATATCGTAAACCGAAGCAAACATCGTTAACGGAGTCACTATTTTGACGTAAAAGGTATCGCTAACCGAATTTATCGCTATCCGACTACATCATTAACCGAGGTATGACTGTATTTATAAAAGGAGTTGTAAAAGAAGTGAAACATATTGTTGAGGAGAGGTTTGGGATTCAAAGATAATGCATTCTATTTAACCCTTTGAGGGTCCAGGCCGTAGATCTACGCCTTATCCACAGGGTCCAAGCCGTAGATCTACGCCATGAGCTCAGTTCACTCAGATAACCTGTGATCGATAAAGTTGGGCCAAAATATGAGAGAATACATCTATGTGGTAAGTGTGCACCATATAAAGCAAATCCTGAAGCATGAAGTGCATACTGAGAAAAAAACTGATCGTGTTTTTGGATTAATACAGCGACTTTGCAGTGTATTTTCATATGTTTTTTACGGTTGTATTGGGGGTTTCTTGGTCTCATTTGATAGAATGGAAGATATATTACAGAAATAGAGATAATTTTGATTGGTTTTAGTTCTGAAAATAGTTTGTAATTTAGCTCAAAGTTGCGGAAATGTTTGATTTTTGCCGATATTCAAGAGTAAACAACTCACATCACGCGTCCAATACACGTCAACTGGTAGGTCTGATATATGTTTACAAATGCACTGATATTGTTTATACAATTATTACAATATTGCATAAGAGTAATTAATATTTTTTGTGTGAATAAAAATTCTTTATGTAAATCAAAAATCAAAATGGAATTCACCTGTGAAACCTGGAAACATAACTAGTAAACAGAGGAAATGTTATTTTAGTGCCAGGAATGCCTGCATTGTTTATTCTGGACCCTGTTTTGAAATTGGAATATTTTGAATTTTGTGTGAAATTGGCCAAATTACCAATTTCTGATCACTTTATTGAGTAGTTGAAATAACTGATTGGGTAATTTCTTGTGCTCAATTGATAAAATAGAAGTAATACTTACGAAATAGCCAAGAATTTGATCGACTGGAATAATTAAATTAGCCTAAAATAGGAGTCAAAGTGGGCAAAATCGCCAATGTGTAAATATCATTGACACAAAAATTCGCGATAGTGTAATTTCGTCAGTTTTCCACAAAATTTTGTACTTTTTGCTTTATTACCTTCAGAAAAAGATTCTCTACCATTTCATAAGAAAAAAAATTATTATTTTTTCTAAATGTGAGGGACTGTTGTGTACAGTGTGGCACCACACTGTAATTATGTCTTAGACAGGGATGTCTGGTACAAATTTGCTAGAGGCTCATTCTAGTACAAATGGTAAAGAAGAAAAGGTTTTAAATTCTTGGACCCTGTGGACAATGCTTAGATCTACGGCTTGGACCCTCAAAGGGTTAAAGTGGGAGTTGTCACAGCTGGTCTTTGCTGATGACACAGTTCTTGCATCCTGGAAGTGGGTAGTACAGTACCTACACTCTAAACACCTTCTCTCCCTAACATATCCCAACATCAGTCAGATATGTGAAAACTTCATATCCATATTCTCAATGTCATGAACATATGTAAAACAATATAATCTTATTCTCAATATCTGTAATCCTCCCAAACATTAAAACATTTATTGTGAACATTTGATTGTGAATTAAACTTGATAAAGGCCATATAGCATCAATTAATATGATATTCAATTCTCTTGTATTCATTGTAACTCCTAAATTTATATTTACACTCGCCTAATAATAATAATAATAATAGATCAGGGGTTTCAAATAGAGTTAGAGCTAAAGAAGGAGTGGCAATAATGTTGAATAATCAGTTATGGCAGGTAAAGAAGGAATATAAATGTATAAATTCAAGGATTATGTGGAGTAAAATAAAGGTTGGATGTGAAAAGTGGGTTATAGTAAGTGTTTATGCACCTGGAGAAGAGAGAAGTGTAGAGGAGAGAGAGAGATTTTGGGAAATGTTGAGTGAGTGTGTGGGGAGTTTTGAACCAAGTGAGAGAGTAATTGTGGTTGGGGATCTTAATGCTAAAGTGGGTAAAAATGTTGTGGAGGGAGTAGTAGGTAAATTTGGGGTGCCAGGGGTAAATGTAAATGGGGAGCCATTAATTGAGATATGTGTAGAAAGAGGTTTGGTAATAAGTAATACATATTTTATGAAAAAGAGGATAAATAAATATACAAGGTATGATATAGCACGTAAGGAAAGTAGTTTGTTGGATTATGTATTGGTGGATAAAAGGTTGATGAGTAGGCTTCAGGATGTACATGTTTATAGAGGGGCAACGGATATATCAGATCATTATTTGGTTGTAGCTACAGTTAGAGTAAAAGGTAGATGGGACAAAACGAAAATGGCAACAGCAAGTAAGAGAGAGGTAAAAGTGTATAAACTAAGGGAGGAGGAAGTTAGGGTGAGATATAAACAACTATTGGCAGAAAGGTGGGCTAGTGCAAGTAGGAGTAGTGGGGGGGTTGAAGAGAGTTGGGATAGTTTTAAAAATGCAGTATTAGAATGTGGGGCAGAAGTTTGTGGTTATAGGAGGGTGGGTGCAGGAGGAAAGAGGAGTGAGTGGTGGAATGAAGAAGTAAAGGGTGTGATAAAAGAGAAAAAGGTAGCTTATGAGAGGTTTTTACAAAACAGAAGTGTTAGTAGAAGAGCAGAGTATATGGAGAGTAAAAGAAAGGTGAAGAGAGTGGTGAGAGAGTGCAAAAGAAGAGCGGATGAAAGAATGGGAGAGGCTCTGTCAAGAAATTTTGCTGAAAACAAGAAAAAATTTGGAGTGAGATAAACAAGGTAAGAAAGCCTAGGGAACGAATGGATTTGTCAGTTAAAAACAGAGTAGGGGAGTTAGTAGATGGGGAGCTGGAGGTATTGGGTAGATGGCGGGAATATTTTGAGGAACTTTTAAATGTCGATGAAACGAGGGAGGCGATAATTTCATGTACTGGCCAGGGAGGTACAACATCGTTTAGGAGTGAAGAAGAGCAGGATGTGAGTGTGGGGGAGGTGCGTGAGGCATTACGTAGAATGAAAGGGGTAAAGCAGCTGGAATTGACGGAATCATGACAGAAATGTTAAAAGCAGGGGGATATAGTGCTGGAGTGGTTGGTATTTTTGTTTAATAAATGTATGAAAGAGGGGAAGGTACCTAGGGATTGGCAGCGAGCATGTATAGTTCCTTTATATAAAGGGAAGGGGGATAAAAGAGAGTGTAGGAATTATAGGGGAATAAGTTTACTGAGTATACCAGGTAAAGTGTATGGCAGGGTTATTATTGAAAGAATTAGAGGTAAGACAGAGAGTAGGATTGCAGATGAGCAAGGAGGCTTTAGAGTGGGTAGGGGATGTGTAGATCAAGTGTTTACAGTGAAGCATATATGTGAACAGTATTTAGATAAAGGTAGAGAAGTTTTTATTGCATTTATGGATTTAGAAAAGGCATATGATAGAGTGGATAGGGGAGCAATGTGGCAAATGTTGCAAGTGTATGGAATAGGTAGTAAGTTACTGAAGGCTGTAAAGAGTTTTTATGAGGATAGTGAGGCTCAGGTTAGGGTGTGTAGGAGAGAGGAGATTACTTCCCGGTAAAAGTAGGTCTTAGACAGGGTTGTGTAATGTCACCATGGTTGTTTAATATATTTATAGATGGGGTTGTAAAAGAAGTAAATGCTAGGGTGTTGGGGAGAGGGGTGGGATTAAATTATGGAGAATTAAATGCAAAATGGGAGTTGACACAGTTACTTTTTGCTGATGATACTGTGCTTATGGGAGATTCTAAAGAAAAGTTGCAAAGGTTAGTGGACGAGTTTGGGAGAGTGTGTAAAGGTAGAAAGTTAAAAGTGAACATAGATAAGAGTAAGGTGATGAGGGTATCAAACGATTTAAATAAAGAAAAATTGGATATCACATTGAGAGAGGGATTATGGAAGAAGTAAATGTTTTCAGATATTTGGGAGTTGATGTGTCAGCAGATGGGTTTATGAAGGATGAGGTTAACCATAGAATTGATGAAGGAAAAAGGTGAGTGGTGCATTGAGGTATCTGTGGAGACAAAAACGTTATCCATGGAGGCAAAGAAGGGAATGTACGAAAGTATAGTGGTACCAACACTCTTATATGGGTGTGAAGCATGGGTTGCAAATGCTGCAGCGAGGAGGAGGCTGGAGGCAGTGGAGATGTCCTGTCTAAGGGCAATGTGTGGTGTAAATATTATGCAGAAAATTCGGAATGTGGAAATTAGGAGAAGGTGTGGAGTTACTAAAAGTATTTGTCAGAGGGCTGAAGAGGGGTTGTTGAGGTGGTTTGGTCATTTAGAGAGAATGGATCAAAGTAGAATGACTTGGAGAGCGTATAAATCTGTAGGGAAGGAAGGCGGGGTAGGGGTCGTCCTAGAAAAGGTTGGAGGGAAGGGGTAAAGGAGGTTTTGTGGGCGAGGGCTTGGACTTCCAGCAAGCATGTGTGAGCGTGTTAGATAGGAGTGAATGGAGACAAATGGTTTTGGGACATGACGATCTGTTGGAGTGTGAGCAGGGTAACATTGTGTGAAGGGATTCAGGGGAAAACCCGTTAATTGATTTATTTGGACTTGAGTCCTGGAAATGGGAAGTACAATGCCTGCACTTTAAAGGAGGGTCTGAGATAGTGACAGCTGGGAGGGACTTTTCTCAGCTGTCGTATCTGAGCTCCTCTGCAAAGACAGTGATAATGTATGAGTGTGGTGAAAGTGTTGAATGATGATGAAAGTTTTTTCTTTTTGGGGATTTTCTTTCTTTTTGGGTCACCCTGCCTCGGTGGGAGACGGCCGACTTGTTGAAAAAAAAAAAAAAATAATAATAATAATAATAATATTTATTGTGACATGATACAGAGGTGTACATACAGTGGACCACCGCCTAACAAACAAAATTAATTCCAGAAGCCTGCTCAAGTGCCATTACCGAACGAATTTACTTCCTTAAGAAATAATGTCACGTAGGTTAGTCTATTTCAGACCCCCAAAAATACACTTCCACAAGCACTTACAGTATTATACTTACATAATTGTACGATTTCCGGGGTGCTCGTTAGGCGGGGGTCCACTGTAGTTATGGATATAAATGGGGTGTACATGCCAAAAGCCCCTAATATGCAGAACATTGTGGGCATTCTTAAAATTAATTAATAATAGACTAAATGGTAAAAATTATATATACAGTGGACCCTCGGTTTTCGTTCACCTCCAAACTCGAACAATTATGTAAGTGTATTTTTGTAAGAGCCTTTGTAAGTGTATTTTTGGGGGTCTGAAACGACTAATCTAACTTACATTTGTACTTATGGGAACAAATTCGTTCGGTAACAGCACTCGAACAGCATTCTGGAAAGAATTTTCAACAAAAACCGAGGGTCCACTGTATTTTTTTTTTATTAACACATCGGCCGATTCCCACCAAGGCAGGGTGGCCCAAAAAAAGAAAAACTTTCATCATCATTCACTCCATCACTGTCTTGCCAGAGGGGTGCTTTACACTACAGTTATAAAACTGTAACATTAACACTCCTCCTTCAGAGTGCAGACACTGTACTTCCCATCTCCAAAACTCAAGTCTGACTTGTCGGTTTCCCTGAATCCCTTCATAAATGTTACTTTGCTCACACTCCAACAGCACGTCAAGTATTAAAAACCATTTGTCTCCATTCACTCCTATCAAATACGCTCACGCATGCTTGCTGGAAGTCCAAGCCCCTCGCACACAAAACCTCCTTTACCCCCTCCCTCCAACCTTTACTAGGCCATCCCCTATCCCGCCTTCCCTCCACTACAGATTTATACACTCTCGAAGTCATTCTGTTTCGTTCCATTCTCTCTACATGTCCAAACCACCTCAATAATCCCCCCTAAGCCCTCTGGATAATAGTTTTGGTAATCCCGCACCTCCTCCTAATTTCCAAACTACAAATTCTCTGCATTATATTCACACCACACATTGACCTCAGACATGACATCTCCACTGCCTCCAGCCTTCTCCTCGTTGAAACATTCATCACCCATGCTTCACACCCATATAAGAGTGTTGGTATAACTGTACTCTCATACATTTCCCTATTTACTTCCATGGACAAAGTTCTTTGTCTCCACAGACTCCAAAGTGCCCCACTCACCCTTTTTCCCTCATCAGTTCTATGATTCACCTCATCCTTCATAGATCCATCTGCTGACACGTCCACTCCTAAATATCTGAATACATTCACCTCCTCCATACTCTCTCCCTCCAATCTGATATCCAATCTTTCGTCACCTAATCTTCTTGTTATCCTCATTACCTTACTCTTTCCTATATTCACTTTCAATTTTCTTCTTTTACATACCCTACCAAATTCATCCACCAACTGCAACTTCTCTTCAAAATCTCCCAAAAGCACAGTGTCATCAGCAAAAAGCAACTGTGACAACTCCCACTTTGTATTTGATTCTTTATCTTTTAACACCACACCTCTTGCCAAGACCCTCACATTCACTTCTCTTACAACCATATCTATAAATATATTGAACAACCACGGTGACATCACACATCCTTGTCTAAGGCCTACTTTTACTGGGAAATAATCTCCCTCTCTCCTACAAAATCTAACCTGAGCCTCACTATCCTCATAAAAACTCTTCATTGCTTTCAGTAACCTACCCCCTATTACATACACCTGCAACATCTGCCACATTGCTCCCCTATCCACCCTATCATACGCCTTTTCCAAATCCATAAATGCCACAAAAACCTCTTTACCCTTATCTAAATACGGGTCACCTATATGTTTCACTGTAAACACGGTCTACACACCACCTACCTTTCCTAAACCCTTCTTGTTCATCTGCTATCCTGCTCTCCGTCTTACTCTTAATTCTTTCAATAATAACTCTACCATAAACTTTACCAGGTATACTCAACAGGCTTATTCCCCTATAATTTTTGCACTCTCTTTTGTCCCCTTTGCCTTTATACAAAGGAACTATGCACTCTCTCTGCCATACATTTATTAAATAATAGCACCAACCACTCCAAAACTATATCCCCACCTGCTTTTAACATTTCTATCTTTATCCCATCAATCCCAGGTGCCTTACCCCCTTTCATTCTACCCACTGCCTCACAAATTTTCCCCACACTCACAACTGGATCTTCCTCACTCCTACAAGATGTTATTCCTCCTTGCTCTATACACGAAATCACAGCTTCCCTGTCTTCATCAACATTTAACAACTTATTTTATCAGATCAAACAAATTAAAACAATTGTATTGCAATAACAGTTTATATGGTCATTAGATGAGTTACAAAAAGTACAAGAGTACAGGAGAATGGATTATTTTATTTATTAATGCTATAGTAACAAAGTTAGCTAAGTATGCATTATTTATAATAGGTTTATACATTTAAGTGATTAATTAACTTTGTAGGTAATGTTAAATACAGTGGACCCCCGGTTTTCGTAATTAATTTGTTCCAGAATACAGTGGTACCTCGAGTTACGATATTTTTTCGTTCGAGAATGCTGTTCAAGTGCCATTACCAAACAAATTTATCCCCATAAGGAATAATGTAAAATAGACTAGTCCTTTTACACCCCCAAAAATATACTTACAAAAGCATTTAAAAAAATAAACTTACATAAAAGGGCGATTTTGGGGACCATCGTAACTCGAGGTACCACTGTACTGTTCAAGTGCCGTTACCAAACAAATTTTTTCCCATAAGGAATAATGTAAATTAGATTAGTCCTTTTAGACCCCCAAAAATACACTTACAAAAGCACTTACAAAAATACACTTACATAATTGTTCGAGTTTGGAGCATTACGAACACTGGGGTCCACTGTATTGTGTACGTATATTTAGTTTTGGGTGAGTAGGTGGTTTTTCAGCAGTGTTTTGAATTGAGGTACAGGCAGGGTTTCTTTGGCAATCACAGGTAATGAATTCCAAATTTTTGGGCCTTTAATGTGCATTGAGTTTTTACATAGTGTTAGATGGACACGGGGAACATCGAAGAGTGATCTGTGTCCTGTTAAGGTTGGTAAGGAGAAGTTTGAGTGGTGGGTTAATATTTGAGTTTAGTGTTCTATGTATGTAATAGGCACAGTAAAAAGAATGGATGTCTTGTATGGTGAGTAAGTTTAGATTTTTGAATAATGGGGGAGTATGTTGTCTGGAGTGGGAATTTGTTATCATTCTGACTGCAGCCTTTTGTTGTGTTATTAATGGTCTGAGATGAGTTATTGTTGTTGAGCCCCATGCGCAGGTTCCATAGGTGAGGTAGGGGTAAATGAGTGAGTGAGTGAGTGAGACTACAGTGGACCCCCGAGTTACGTTCACCTCGGAAATCATACAATTATGTAAGTGTAATATTGTAAGTGCTTTTGTAAGTGTTTTTTTGGGGGTCTGAAATGGACTAACCTACTTGACATTATTTCTTAAGGGAGAAAATTCGTTCAGTAATGGCACTTGAGCAGCCTTCTGGAATGAATTATGATCGTAACTCGGGGGTCCACTGTATGTTCAAAATTATTCAAATTGTCAATGCCTTATTAATCTCAAATTAGTCTTAGGTTTTTCAGAAATTCTCTTCATATAAAGGGGCTTTCTGCATACACACCTAAATGTCATTCATTTTTATACAAGCATTGTATCATGCTGAAATAAAGTAATTTTTTTTAACACATACGCAGTCTCCCACCAAGGCAAGGTGACCTGGAAAGGAAGAAACACCCTCATCATCGTTCACTCCACCACTGTCTTGCTAGAGGCGTGCCTACACTTCAGTTATAAAACTGCAACTTATCAACACCCCTCTTTCAGAGTGCAGGCACTTTATTTCCTACCTCCAGGACTCAAGTCCGCCCTGCCGGTTTCCCTGAATCCCTTCATAAATGTTACCTTGCTCACACTCCAACAGCACGTGAAGTCCTAAAAACCACTTGTCTCCACTTGCTCTTATCTAACATGCTCATGCATGCTTGCTGGAAGCTCAAGCCCCTTGCACACAAAAGCCTGTACCACCTCCCTTCCTCAAATAAAGTACAGTGGACCCCCATAAATCGGCCCTAATCCGTTCCGGGAGCTAGGCCTAAAATCGAACTGGCTGATTTCTGAACCTTTATTTCCCATAAGAAATAATGTAAATACAATTAATCCGTTCCAGACACCCAAAAATATTCACAAAAAATTAATTTTGTAAAGTTTAACTATAGTTTTACATACACAAAACACATAATAACAACACATAATAACAAGAAATAATGAATTTACATTTAAAATACAGTGGACCCCCGCCTAACGAGCAAAATTCATTCCAGAAGCCTGCTCAAGTGCCATTACCGACGAATTTACTTCCTTAAGAAATAATGTCACATAGGTTAGTCTATTTCAGACCCCCAAAAATACACTTCCACAAGCACTTACAATATTATACTTACATAATTGTATGATTTCCGGGGTGTTCGTTAGGCGGGGGTCCACTGTAACATTTTTTTACCTTTATTGAAGAGACTTGCTGGCATCTGGAAGATAGGGAGGAGGAGAGGGGGAGGGCTTAGTGTTTGGAAGGGAAATCCCCCTCCATAAGGACTTCAGGTAATAAGTCCCTCTCAGGGGTTACTTCCCTTCTTTGTCTTTTAATGCCACTAGAACCAGCTTGAGAGGCACTAGACCCCTGTCGCACAAAATAACTGTCAAGAGTCCTCTGTTTCTGGCGCCTCTTTAACATGTTCCTGAAGTGCAATATGGCTGTCACTGAACTAGTTGCAGAGATGGCTTATTTCACCTTGCTTAGGGTGAAATTCTTCAACGAAACTTTGCACATTGTTCCATTTTGAACAAATTTCCTTAATCCGTGAAGGCACCTCACCCCGTCCATCTTCCTCCTCCTGTGAATCATTTTCCTCTATTGTGGTCTGATGCTGTTGGAGATGAAGCTCTTGCAGCTCTTCAGTGGTTAGCTCTACCCTGTTTTCCTCCACCAACTCTTCCACATCCTCGCCACTCACCTCCAACCCCAGGCAGTTCCCCAATGCCACAATACCTTCCACAACAGGCACAGGGTCGTCAGGGTCAGGGTCAGCCTCAAACCCTTCAAAATCCCTCTGTTGGACACAACCTGGCCACAATTGTCTCCAAGCAGAGTTCAAAGTCCTGGAAGTCACTCCCTCCCAAGCCTTAACTATAAGGCTTATGCAATGCACGATACTGAAGTGATCTTTCCAGAACTCTCTTAGGGTCAACTCAGTGTCCGAGGTCACTTCAAAGCACTTTTGAAACACTGCTTTTGTGTACAGTTTTTTGAAGTTAGAAATGACCTGCTGGTCCATGGGCTGGATGAGAGGAGTGGTGTTAGGAGGCAAGAACTTCACTGTGATGAAACTGAACTCATCAGACAAATAGTCTTGCAAGTTGTGAGGATGAGCAGGAGCATTGTCCGGTACCAGGAGGCACTTGAGTCCCAATTTCTTTTCCTGTATGTATTTTTTCACACTGAGGCCAAACACTCCAGTGAAGCATTCCAGGAAAATTGCCTTCGTGACCCATGCCTTAGTGTTAGCCTTCCAAAACACACAATTTATTCTTGTTGACATTGTGTTTCTTGAACACTGGGATTTTCAGCGTGATACACCAGTAAAGGCTTCACTTTAAAATCCCCACTAGCATTACTACACAACATGAGAGTTAGCCTGTCTTTCATAGGCTTGTGTCCTGGCAGTGCCTTTTCCTCCTGAGTAATGTAGGTCTTTTTTGGCATTTTCTTCCAAAAGAGGCCTGTTTCATCACAATTAAACACTTGTGGGGTTTGAATTGTTTAGTGTCTACAAACCCCTTAAATTCAGTCACAAACTTTTCAGCAGCACGTTTGTCTGAACTGGCTGCCTCACCATGCCTTACAACACTGTGTATGCCACTACGTTTCCTTAATCTCTCAAACCAGCCTTTGCTGTCCTTAAAATCACTCACATCAGCACTGGTTATAGGCATTGTCTTGACAAGATCTGCGTGCAACTGCCTTGCCTTTTTACAAATTATCGCCATGGAAGCACTATCACCCGCTATCTGTTTTTTGTTGATCCACACCACCAACAACTTATCAGCCTCATCCACTGTTTTTGATCTATTTTTGGCAAACATGTTAACACCTTTTGCAACATCAGCTTCCTTGATTTCTTTTCTCTTTGCCAGGATAGAGGTGATAGTAGATTTGTTTTTGTTGTACATCCTGGCAAGCTCCCCCACACGTACGCCACTCTCATATTTTTCAACTATCTCCTTCAGTTCGATGGTGTTCCTCACTTTCTTTACCACAGGGGTGCCACTAGGAAGCTTCTTTGGACCCATGGTGACTTATTTCAGTGACAATCACTTAATCACCAATAAACACAATAAATTTATTGCGAAATGTTTGAATGAGAGCACTGGGTAATGTTCACTCAAAGGTAAACAACGCTAGACTGGCTCACGACGCCTGTGCAGCGAGGCAGGCGGACAGGTCTGGTACGCGGGCCGATAATCGGGGAAAAATTGGGCCGAAAAAAGCCATCGATAATCGAGCCGGCTAATAATCAGACTGACTGATTTCCGGGGGTCCACTGTATTATTAATATTATTATTATAATTTTGAGGATACTACAGCTCAAAAGGCCATCTATACTGTGATGTCAGCACATTTCTGGCAAGGCAGTGGTTGAATGAATGATGGTGAATGATTTTCTTTTTTGGGGGCAGCCACATAACTAGTGGGAGATGGCCAGTGTGTTAAAAAGAAATTTTAAAATATGATGCCAGTACATTGGAACCTCGGTTTTCATGATTAATTCATTCCAAAAAGTCTGACGAAAACCGAATTGTACGAAAACTGAAGCAGCATTTCCCATGAGAAATAATGTAAATTCAGACACCCAAAAATATTAACAAAAAGTACATTTTATAGAGAATAACTATAGTTTTACATACAGAAAACAATGAGAAATAAATATAAATGACTAATTTTAATGGATAAATGAACATTTAAATCACTTTTACCTTTATTGATGAGACTTATTGGCATATGGAAGACGGCAAGAAGGGAGAGGGAGGAGAGGTTATTGTTTGGAAGGGAAATCCCCTTCCATAAGGATTTCAGATATCAAGTCCCTATACGGGATTACTTCCCATTCTTTGTCTTTTACTGGCACTAGGACCAGCTGGAGAGTCACTGGACCCCTGTCACACAAAAAATCTGTCCAGAGAGGTCTGTTCCTGGCGTCTCTTTAAGATTTGCCTAAAATGGGACAAGGCATTGCCATTGAACATGTTGCAGAGATGGCTTGCAACAAATTTGTTAAGTTGATATTTCTCCACAAAACTTTGCAACTTACTCAGCTTCCTTGATTTCTTTTTTCTTCGCCAGGATGGAACTGATCATTGATGTGGATTTCCCGTACATCCTGGCGAGATCGGCCACCTGTATGCCACTTTTGTACTTAGCTATGACATCTTTTTTTAATTCTATCGTGTTTCTCGCCTTCTTTATCAAAGGGCTGGCACTCACAACTTTCTTTGACCCCATGGTGGCTTATTTAGCAGTTGCACTCAATAAACAAGCACAAAAAAACAGTGGATTATTACGAAATGTTTCGGATGAATGTGCGGGGTGAGGCTCACTCAACGATAAACAAAGGGAAACTGAGTCACTTGGCGCTTGAGTGGCCGAGTGATGCGGGTGGGCAGGCGGACGTGTTCGGTATGGACCATTGTCAACTCTACGAAAACCGAGGTGATGTATGAAAACTGGGACGAAATTTTGATGGAAAAAGTCGTCGAAAACCGAATCCTACGAAAATTGCGGCGTACGAAAACCGAGGTTCCACTGTAACTGAAAGTAATAAATTGTAATTATAGTAATTTTATGGAGGATAATGTACAAAAAAAAAGGATAATACACTAAAATAAGAATATTCTGTTCACAAAAAAAGTATTGAACAGGATCAGAGTTATTCATTTAGGTAAAATATGATAACCTAACAAATTGAATGAAACATTTATGAATACATATGAAAACTGTTACCAAGGAAAAATTGAACACTATCCCATGCATTTGGTATCTGCAAGATTCTATGATTAGTCATAATAATTCAAATTTATGCAGTTGACAATGTGGATCAAGTTAACCTTGTCGGAAAATCAATTCAAGACTCTTCTCAAAAATCACCTACTCACCCTATACTAAATATACTCATACTGTAACAAACTTTCAAACCCAATATTATTTTACTTAAGATAATCTCAATTTGATATGTTCATCCTCCTTAACACTTGTTGCAATTTCATATCATCATATTGTCATTTAAAATCTTATAGTATCATCATTTTCTTAATTTGAAATAAAATATATAACTAGAAGAAACTCAATAAATTTTTCTAGTATTGTTATTATACTAGTATAACATCAACATACTGTAACTTGAAATAAAATATACAACTAGATTAAACTCAACCAATTTCTCTTGTATTGTCTTTTAATAGTATGTATAATCATATTATAATTTAAAATAATACAGAACTAGAATAAACTCAATCAATTTCTTTAGCATTAAGTACTTAGTGAATAAGTCTTTAGAATAAACTGCCCCTAATGCCATGGCATGCCAGTGGCTCTCCTTGCATTACAGTTTTATAATTGTAACTACCAATAACAGTGTACACTTGTAACATGCATCGAAATAAAAATATTATTATTATTATGGATGATTGATTGCGCGGTATCTCAGCATTTGTAAGAAATTTATTTAGGTGCTTGACAAAGTGTATGCTTATTTCTGTACCATGTTATTCCTCAATTACAGCCTTCCTTTCATCATCAACACTGAATCTCTCCTCAAACTGTTCTCTCTATCTTTCCAGTACCTTTTCCTCCCCATCTAGCTTTTTCTGTTTTTTTTTTGTTTTTGACTGTCTAGTCCATTAAGTTAATGATATATTTTGTCTTTTCTCATTTTCAGGCAGATCATGACCAGTATTACCACTTAAATAAGCCAAGTCGATGCCCAAACCCAGAAGCTTGTTACTCTACAAACTTCAGTCCTTTTGGGGCATCTTCACGTCCTATGCATACTAAAGACTACCAAGAAATCAAAATACAAGTATAGTACAATAAAATTATCTGTATTACGATGAAGATATTAACCATTTATTTAGTCAGCTTTCACTTATAGTTCTCAGTTTTAAAATTTGCACTTCCTCTTTTGGTGAAATTATCACTCATAATTAGGATATCTATTAAATTTTGGCACTTTAAATGTTTTTATGCCACACTTGTATTGTTTTGTTGTGTTATGTAATAATTCTTGTGAGTGTTAGTGTAACAGTATAGTAATAATGCAGTTGGTTATGTAACTAATTAACAAAGTTCATTTTTTACATAATTGTCTGTTATTATCTTTTTTTTCAACATACAGTGGACCCCTGCCTAACGAGCACCCCGGAAATCGTACAGTTATGTAAGTATAATATTGTAAGTGCTTGTGGAAGTGTATTTTTGGGGGTCTGAAATAGACTAACCTATGTGACATTATTTCTTAAGGAAGTAAATTCGTTCGGTAATGGCACTTGAGCAGGCTTCTGGAATGAATTTTGCTCGTTAGGCGGGGGTCCACTGTACTGGTCATCTCCCATCGAGGTAGAGTGACTCAAAAAAGAAGAAAACTTTATAAAGGTTTTTGTTTTTTACATTTAATAATGTTATTGTTATGATCATAGCAAAACAATCTTGTTTCTATCCACCACGACACCCATTACTGCCTACCTTCTTCTACCTACTAGTCTGTTAAATTGAGGGACTAAGGGGAGGTGAGCAGTCATCTCACAATGGAAGTTCTTTTCGTTTAAATCCTGAAAAGAGTAAGACATGTCATCAAGGTGGGTGGTCAAGTGTTTGACTGGGCACTTGGTGTTAGTAGATTATTGTGGGTAGTAGCCTGGAGAAAAGAGGGTGTGGTCAAGTGTTTGACTAGGCATCTGGTGTTAGTAGATTATTGTAGGTTGTAGCCTGGAGGAAAGAGGGTGTGGTCAAATGCTTGCGAGGTACCTGGGTGTTAGTGGACTCTTGTGAATGGCATCCTGGAGAAAGGAAGGAGTCATCAGATGTTTGACAAGGTACCTGGGTTTCAGTAGACTGTTGTAGGTGGCATCCCCTCTGTTCATGGATCTTGCTTTTGTCAGGAGGGCATGAACCCCAGATTCCTTGGCCCTTGGGACCATCCACTACTTAGTATATTTGGACTGGGACCCAAAGGACTGGGTGGAATCTCTTGAGCCCTGACATTCTTCTTGGGTCATGTCCTGGTTGTTCATCTGTTTGTCATAGGCTGATACTGTGTTTGGCAGCTCTACTGTTGAATAGATAGTTGATGAACCCATTGCTCATATGATGTCAGGTGAGGCTCCCTTCCTTGTGTGCAGCTCTGTGCTTATAAATACAGCAGTATCTTGGATAGTTGGGTTAATGCGTGTCAAAAAAATACTGTACTATGCAATAACTTACTGATCAAGGTATTATTATAATGTGTTTTAATTTAATGTGTTCCAGCAATACGATTAAATGTGCCTGATGACAAAAATATTTAGCCGTTTGCTTAGTACTTCTCAGTGCACGTGAAACTCTTGCACACATTTGCAAATAAAGAAATTACAAAAAATAAAAATGAAAAAAGAGTACTAAAGATGTTTACAGTGGTACCCCGGTTTACGATGGTCCCCAAACTCGCCCTTTTATGTAAGTTTATTTTTTTAAATGCTTTTGTAAGTATTTTTGGGGGTCTAAAAGGACTAGTCTATTTTACATTATTCCTTATGGGGATAAATTCGTTTGGTAATGGCACTTGAACAGCATTCTGGAACGAAAAAATATCGTAAACCGGGGTACCACTGTATTACAGTTGTAAATAAACAATGTACCTTACAGAAAAGAAAAAGATAATTTTTATTTGAAAAATGGTTGAACGACATAGTTTGCACAGTTTCATCTTTTTATAAGCATGTACGTATATCTATCCTAGGTAGTAGGTTGGTAGACAGTAACTACCCAGGGAGGTACTATCATCCTATGCTGGTAGTTTGGTAGACAGCAACCACCCAGGGAGGTACTATTGTCCTGCCAGGTGAGTGTGAAATAGAAACCTGTAATTGTTTTACATGATGGTAGGTTTACTGGTGTCTTTTTTCTGTCTCATAAATATGCAAGATTTCAGGTACATCTTGCTACTTCTACTTACACTTAGGTCACACTACACATTCATGTACAAGCATATATATAAACACCCCTCTGGGTTTTCTTCTATTTTCTTACTAGTTCTTGTTCTTATTTTCTCTTATCTCCATGGGGAAGTGGAACAGAATTCTTCCTCCGATGTTATGAATGAAAAGAAGTTGGATGTCCTGGCCCTAAGCGAAACAAAGCTGAAGGGGGTAGGCGAGTTTCAGTGGGGAGAAATAAATGGGATTAAGTCAGGAGTATCTGAGAGAGTTAGAGCTAAGGAAGGGGTAGCAATAATGTTGAAGGATCAGTTATGGAAGGAAAAGAGGGAATATGAATGTGTAAATTCAAGGATTATGTGGATTAAAATAAGGGTCGGATGCGAAAAGTGGGTCATAATAAGCGTGTATGCACCTGGAGAAGAGAGGAGTGTAGAGGAGAGAGAGAGATTTTGGGAGATGTTAAGCGAATGTATAGGAACTTTTGAACCAAATGAGAGAGTAATTGTGGTAGGGGACCTAAATGCTAAAGTGGGAGAAACATGCAGAGAGGGTGTAGTAGGTAAGTTTGGGGTGCCAGGTGTAAATGATAATGGGAGCCCTTTGATTGAACTTTGTATAGAAAGCGGTTTAGTTATAGGTAATACATATTTTAAGAAAAAGAGGATAAATAAGTATACAAGATATGATGTAGGGCGTAATGATAGTAGTTTGTTGGACTATGTATTGGTAGATAAAAGACTGTTGAGTAGACTTCAGGATGTACATGTTTATAGAGGGGCCACAGATATATCAGATCACTTTTTAGTTATAGCTACAGTGGGAGTAAAAGGTAGATGGGATACAAGGAAAATAGAATCAGTAAGTAAGAGAGAGGTGAAGGTTTATAAACTAAAAGAGGAGGCAGTTAGGGTAAGATATAAACAACTATTGGAGGATAGATGGGCTAGTGAGAGTGTAGGCAATGGGGTTGAAAATGTATGGGGTAGATTTAAAAATGTAGTGTTAGAGTGTTCAGCAGAAGTTTGTGGTTACAGGCGAGTGGGTGCGGAGGGAAGAGGAGCGATTGGTGGAATGATGATGTAAAGAGAGTAGTAAGGAGAAAAAGTTAGCATATGAGAGGTTTTTACAAAGTAGAAGTGATGCAAGGAGGGAAGAGTATATGGAGAGAAAAGAGAGGTTAAGAGTGGTGAAGCAATGTAAAAGAGAGCAGATGAGAGAGTGGGTGAGATGTTATCAGCAAATTTTGTTGAAAATAAGAAAAAGTTTTGGAATGAGATTAATAAGTTGAGGAAGCCTAGGGAACAAATGGATTTGACAGTTAAAAATAGGAGAGGAGAGTTATTAAATGGAGAGTTAGAGGTATCGGGAAGATGGAGAGAATATTTTGAGGAGTTGTTAAATGTTGATGAAGACGGGGAAGCTGTGATTTCGTGTGTAGGGCAAGGGGGAATAACATCTTGTAGGAGTGTGGAAGAGCCAGTTGTGAGTGTAGGGGAAGTTCGTGAGGCAGTGGGTAGAATGAAAGGGGTAAGGCAGCTGGGATTGATGGGATAAAGATAGAAATGTTAAAAGCAGGTGGGGATATAGTTTTGGAGTGGTTGGTGCTATTATTTAATAAATGTATGGAAGAGGGTAAGGTACCTAGGGATTGGCAGAGAGCGTGTATTGTTCCTTTGTATAAAGGCAAAGGGGACAAAAGAGAGTGCAAAAATTATAGGGGAATAAGTCTGTTGAGTGTACCTGGTAAAGTGTATGGTAGAGTTATTATTGAAAGAATTAAGAGTAAGACAGAAAGTAGGATAGCAGATGAACAAGGGGCTTTAGGAAAGGTAGGGGTGTGTAGACCAAGTGTTTACAGTGAAACATATAGGTGAACAGTATTTGGATAAGGGTAAAGATGTTTTTGTGGCATTTATGGATTTGGAAAAGGCTATGATAGGGTAGATAGGGGGCAATGTGGCAGATGTTGCAGGTGTATGGAATAGGAGGAAGGTTACTGAAAGCAGTGAAGAGTTTTTATGAGGATAGTGAGGCTCAGGTTAGAGTGTGTAGGAGGGAAGGGACTATTTCCCAGTAAAAGTGGGCCTTAGACAAGGATGTGTGATGTCACCGTGGTTGTTCAATATATTTATAGATGGGGTTGTAGAGAAGTGAATGCGAGGGTCTTGGCAAGAGGTGTTGGGCTAAAAGATAAAGAAGCAAATACAAAGTGGGAGTTTTCACAGTTGCTTTTTGCTGATGACACTGTGCTTTTGGGAGATTCTGAAGAGAAGTTGCAGAGGTTGGTGGATGAATTTGGTAGGGTGTGTAAAAGAAGAAAATTTAAAGTGAATATAGGAAAGAGTAAGGTGATGAGGATAACAAAAAGAATAGGTGACGAAAGATTGGATATCAGATTGGAGGGAGAGAGTATGGAGGAGGTGAATGTATTCAGATATTTGGGAGTGGACATGTCGGCGGATGGGTCTATGAAGGATGAGGTGAATCATAGAATTGATGAGGGGAAAAGGGTGAGTGGAGCACTTCGGAGTCTGTGGAGACAAAGAACCTTGTCCATGGAAGTAAAGAGGGGAATGTATGAGAGTATAGTTATACCAACGCTCTTATATGGGTGTGAAGCATGGGTGATGAATGTTGCAACGAGGAGAAGGCTGGAGGCAGTGGAAATGTCATGTCTGAGGTCAATGTGTGGTGTGAATATAATGCAGAGAATTCGGAGTTTGGAAATTAGGAGGATGTGCGGGATTACCAAAACGATTGTCCAGAGAGCTGAGGAGGGGTTGTTGAGGTGGTTTGGACATGTAGAGAGAATGGAACGAGACAGAGTGACTTCGAGAGTGTATAAATCTGTAGTGGAGGGAAGGCGAGGTAGGGGTCGGCCTAGGAAAGGTTGGAGGGAGGGGGAAAGGAAGTTTTGTGTGCGAGGGCTTGGACTTCCAGCAAGCATGTGTGAGCGTATTTGATAGGAGTGAATGGAGGCATATGGTTTTTAATACTTGACGTGCTGTTGGAGTGTGAGCAAAGTAAGATTTATGAAGGGATTCAGGGAAACCGGCAGGCCGGACTTGAGTTCTGGAGATGGGAAGTACAGTGCCGGCACTCTGAAGGAGGAGTGTTAATGTTGCAGTTTTATAACTGTAGTGTAAAGCACCCCTCTGGCAAGACAGTGATGGAGTGAATGATGATGAAAGTTTTTCTTTTTCGGGCCACCCTGCCTTGGTGGGAATCGGCCGATATGTTAATAATAAAAAAAAAAAGCCATGCATGTCGTAAGAGGCGACTAAAATGCCGGGAGCAAGGGGCTAGTAACCCCTTCTCCTGTATATATTACTAAATGTAAAAGGAGAAACTTTCGTTTTTCCTTTTGGGCCACACCGCTTCGGTGGGAAACGGCCGACCTGTTGAAAGAAGAAGAAAAGGTTTACTGGTGTCTTCTTTCTGTCTCATAAACATGCAAGATTTCAGGTATGTCTTGCTACTTCTACTTAGGTTACACTACACATGCATGTACAGTGGACCCCCGCCTAACGAACACACCGGAAATCGTACAATTATGTAAGTATAATATTGTAAGTACTTGTGGAAGTGTATTTTTGGGGGTCTGAAATAGACTAACCTACGTGACATTATTTCTTAAGGAAGTAAATTTGTTTGGTAATGGCACTTGAGCAGGCTTCTGGAATGAATTTTGCTCATTAGGTGGGGTCCACTGTACATACATACAGTGGACCCTTGAGTTTCGTAAGGTTCTTACTTCGTAAACATCGTGTTTCGTAAGCTTTTTACGATTTCGAGAATCGTAAAACCGCTCGTGTTTCGTAACGTATTAGACCTGTCTGCCTGCTCCGCGCCTGTGCGGGACGCAGGACGCCGCCAGTGAAGCATTGTTTACCATTGAGAGAACATTACCTAGCGCACTCTTTCAAACATTCACACTACATTTGGTGTTTTTTTTTGTGCTTTAGTGATTGTCACTGTGAAATAAGTCACCATGGGTCCAAAGAAGCTTCCTAGTGGCACCCCTGTGGTAGCATTCATTGAGGGAGTGTAGCATTCATGCAGGGAGTGTAGCATTCATGCAGGGAGTGTAGCAGGCATGCAGGGAGTGTAGCATTCATGCAGGGAGTGTAGCAGGCATGCAGGGAGTTTAGCAGGCATGCAGGGAGTGTAGCATTCATGCAGGGAGTTTAGCATTCATGCAGGGAGTTTAGCATTCATGCAGGGAGTTTAGCAGGCATGCAGGGAGTTTAGCATTGATGCAGGGAGTTTAGCATTGATGCAGGGAGTTTAGCAGGCATGCAGGGAGTGTAGCAGACATGCAGGGAGTGTAGCAGGCATGCAGGGAGTGTAGCAGGCATGCAGGGAGTGTAGCATTCATGCAGGAGTGTAGCATTCATGCAGGAGTGTAGCAGGCATGCAGGGAGTGTAGCAGGCATGCAGGAGTGTAGCATTCATGCAGGGAGTGTAGCAGGCATGCAGGGAGTGTAGCAGGCATGCAGGGAGTGTAGCATTCATGCAGGGAGTGTAGCAGGCATGCAGGGAGTGTAAAAGGCATGCAGGGAGTTTAGCATTGATGCAGGGAGTTTAGCATTGATGCAGGGAGTTTAGCATTGATGCAGGGAGTTTAGCATTGATGCAGGGAGTTTAGCAGGCATGCAGGAGTGTAGCTTTCATGCAGGGAGTGTAGCAGACATGCAGGGAGTGTAGCAGGCATGCAGGGATTGTAGCAGGCATGCAGGGAGTTTAGCAGGCATGCAGGGAGTTTAGCATTGATGCAGGGAGTGTAGCTTTCATGCAGGGAGTGTAGCAGACATGCAGGGAGTGTAGCAGGCATGCAGGGAGTGTAGCATTCATGCAGGGAGTGTAGCAGGCATGCAAGGAGTGTAGCAGGCATGCAGGGAGTGTAGCAGGCATGCAGGGAGTGTAGCATTCATGCAGGGAGTTTAGCATTCATGCAGGGAGTTTAGCATTCATGCAGGGAGTTTAGCAGGCATGCAGGGAGTGTAGCTTTCATGCACGGAGTGTAGCAGACATCCAGGGAGTGTAGCAGGCATGCAGGGAGTGTAGCAGGCATGCAGGGAGTGTAGCAGGCATGCAGGGAGTGTAGCAGGCACGCAAGGAGTGTAGCAGGCATGCAGGGAGTGTAGCATTCATGCAGGGAGTGTAGCAGGCATGCAGGGAGTGTAGCAGGCATGGAGGGAGTGTAGCAGGCATGCAGGGAGTGGGGATTTCCTTCGAGAGGCTGAAGAATTCCTCCCCAACAAGTGTTTAATTGTGATGAAACAGGCCTGTTTTGGAAGAAAATGCCCAAGAGGACCTTCATTACTCATTACTCTATCTTCCAGATGCCTGCAACTCTTCAATAAAGGTAAGTAAATGTATATATATATATTGTTTTTAATTATTTTATATGTGAATATTTTTTTGTGGAACGGATTAATTGTATTTACATTATTTCTTATGGAAAATAATGGTTCGAATTTCGTAAACTTCGTGTTAAGTACTAGCTCCTGGAACGGATTAATTAGATACTCGGGGGTCCATTGTACAGTGGTACTCCGAGTTTCGGCCATAATTCGTTCCAGAAGGCTGTTCGAGTGCAATTACTAAACGAATTTGTTCCCATAAGGAATAATGTAAATTAGATTAGTCCATTTCAGACCCCCAAAAATACACTTACAAAAGCACTTACAATAATACACTTACATAATTGTTCAAGTTGGGAGCTGTACGAAGCTTTGGGTACCACTGTATATATATACACACCCCTCTGGGTTTTCTTCTATTTTCTATTTTTGTTGAAAATTCTTTCCAGAATGCTTTTTGAGTGCCATTACCGAACGAATTTGTTCCCATAAGGACAAATATAAATTAGATTAGTCGTTTCAGAACCCCAAAAATACACTTACAAAAGCTCTTACAAAAATACATTTACATAATTGTTCGAGTTTGAAGGTGAACGAAAACCGAGGGTCCACTGTAGTTCTTGTTCTTCTTTATTTCATCTTTATGGGGAAATGGACCAGAATTCGTCCTCCGTTAGCCATGCATGTCTTAACCCTTTCAGGGTCAAGACCCCCCAATCCTGAACTCGTTCTCATGGTCAAAAATTTTTAAAAAAGAAAAAAAAAGAAAATTTTTTTTTTATGAAATGATAGAGAATCTTTTCCCGATGGTAATTACACCAAAATTATGAAATTTGATGGAAAGCTTACGGAATTATGCTCTCGCGAAGTTAGCCGTCTCGACAATATTTATGAATTGGCGATTTCACCTACTTTGAGCCCTATTTTCGGCCAGTTCTAATGTTCCAGTCGACTAAAATCATAGCTATTTCACTAGAACTCCATTTATTCTATTGATTGAGTACAAGAAACTGCCCATTTACCGATTTCAGTTACCCAATAAAGTCGTCAGAAATTAGCAATTTGGCCAATTTCACACAAATTTCAAAATATGTCAATTTCAAAATAGGGTCCAGAATAAACAAGACAGACATTCCTGGCACTAAAATAACATTTTCTCTGTTCATTAGTCATGTCTCCAGGCCCCTCCTATATTACTCTTGCTTTCCATTTTGAATTTTTATTCTAACAAAAAATAGAAGATTTACTGTTATGCAGGCTATTGCATTATTGTAAAAATGGTATAAATAATATCAGTGCACTTGTGAAAGAATATTAGACTCACCAGTTGATGTGTATTGGACGAGTGGCATGATTTGTTTACTCTTGAACATCAGCAAAAATCAAACATTTCTGCTACTTTGAGCTCAATTTCAAGGTACTTTTCATCCTGAAACTAATCAAAATCATCTCTATTTCTGTAATATATCATCCATTCTATCAAATGAGACCAAGTAAACGAGAATACAACCATAAATACTATACAAAAATACACCTCAAATTTGGCGCTTTAATCCAGAAACATGGTCGGAATTTTTTTTCTCATGCACTGAGTGCTTTTCGTTTCATTACCTTTGGAAAAAATATTATCATTTCATATGAAAATATTAATTTTTTTCTTTTTAAAAATTCTTTGACCCTGGGAGCAAGTTTGCAAGCAGGGGTCTCGACCCTTAAAGGGTTAATATATGTTAGTGTAAACTTGTCTGGCATTTATATGCATTTATAAGTGGGAAAAAATGGCGTTCTACTTTTTGGTGATTTCTGCTGTAAGGCAGGAGCCTGGAATGTATCCTGCCATATAAGTGGGGCCCTACTGTACTGTATAAGACTACACAACTTGACTGCTGGGAGTCTGAATCTTGAGCGATACTGATGTTCGCATTGTGCTAGTCCGGTACATAGCAACAGTCCAGTATCAGTGCATAATGCAGTTAAATAATATTTATATTTTTTAAACTTATAAACTGTATTATATCAGAATCCGTACTGTTCAAAGCGTACCATGCAAGGTATTACTATACAGTGGACCCTCGGTTAACGAATACCCCGGAAATCGTGCAATTATGTAAGTATAATTTTGTAAGTTCTTGTGGAAGTGTATCTTTGGGGGTCTGAAATAGACTAACCTACGTGAAAATTTTCCTTAAGGGAGTAAATTCGTTCGGTAATGGCACTTGAGCAGACTTCAGGAGTGAAGTTTTTACGAAACTCGGGGGTCCACTGTATTCTGCTTCTGTCTGTAGGAGCCATTCCCCATGACTTTGGATCCTGTTCCTGCTTCTTGCCTTCCTGTTTCTGGGCTGGTGGGAGTTCCTTCCTACAGGGCACGTACTGGGGCTTCCTTGCTTTGTTTACCGTCTGTGGGTGGTTGGCTTGCAAATTAGTGTTGGAGTTCATGGATGGTACCTTTCCTCCTTCCATCACTTAAGAATGAACTTCCCCTCTTGTTTTTTTCAGTGGTTTCATTTGCACACTTGTCTCCATTGTCATGGACCTTCTTACTTCATCCTTCGTGTCTCTGACATTCCCATATTGTGCTTCCTTCAACAACTTCTGTTTACTTCTCTTTCATAGTCCTGGACATTCTTTTCCCCATCCTATTTCTAGTCACCCTTCTCTTGTGCTGCCTTCAGTGGGTTCATCATCACACTTGCAGATGTTTTGGCTGGAGAGAGCAACCAGTTTGTGGGTTTGCCTTTCTGTCTTAGGATACAGCCATAGATCTTTTCATGCATCCACTAACCTCATATTTTCAGTCTCTGTACTCACGACATATCTAGGTTTCTTGTACTAACCAACATTTTTGTAAATGACTTGTATTCAATTTTCCCACCAGAAGATTTTTAAATTGTGCTTCAAATATTCCAGATGTTCTTTTTCATTAGCTACATGAAATTGTTGCTTATCCCTCATTGCTCACTGCAGTGGTTATGGATGCAGTTTGATCTTATTCAAATTTAATACCACTGATAGTGTCATCCTGCCAGAATGCCCTATATCCTATGCCATATAATAATAATAATAATAATAATAATAATAATAATAATAATAATAGTTTATTGTGACAAAATACAAAGATTTACAATGGGTTATGAGATTACAAGAGGTGTACATGCCAAAAGCCCCTAATATGCAGAGCATTGTGGGCAGACTTAAAATTAACTTAAAATTAAATGGTAAGAATTATAGTAAATAGTTTAATATAAGTATAGTTGAGTATTTAAGCTATGAAATTTGAACATAATTTGAACATGACATTTTTGAAACATAATTGTTTTATAATTTTGGATCATTTACAGTTTTATATGTATACCTGGAGAGAGTTCCAGGGGTCAACGCCCCTGCGGCCCGGTCTGTGACCAGGCCTCATGTTGGATCAGAGCCTGATCAACAGGCTGTTACTGCTGGCTGCACGCAGTCCAATGTACGAACCACAGCCTGGCTAGTCAGGTACCGACTTTAGGTGCCTGTCCAGTGCCTGCTTGAAGTTAGCCAGGGGTTTGTTGGTAATCCCCCTGATGTATGCTGGGAGGCAGTAGAACAATCTTGGGCCCCTGACACTTATTGTGTTGTCTCTCAACGTGCTAGTGGCACCCCTGCTTTTCATTGGGGGGATGTTACATCGCTTGCCGAATCTTTTGCTTTCGTAGGGAGTGACTCTCGTGTGCAAGTTTGGTACTAATCCCTCGAGAATTTTCCAAGTGTATATAATAATGTATCTCTCCCGCCTGCGTTCTAGGGAGTACAGGTTTAGGAACTTCAAGCGTTCCCAGTAATAATTGAGGTGGTTTATCGCAGTTATGCGTGCCATGAAGGTTCTCTGCACATTTTCTAGGTCAGCATAATAATTTATTATTTGTATTAATAAAATTATTAAATCAGATTAAACAAATCAAATCAATAATTTGTGTTGCAATAACAGTTTATATGGTCATTAGATGAGTTACAATAATAATAATAATAATAATATACAGTGGACCCCCGGTGTTCGTCCATTTTTCGTAACATAATGCTGTTCAAGTGTCATTACCAATCGAATTTATTCCCTTAAGAAATAATGTAAAGTAGACTAGTCCTTTTAGACCCCCAAAACTACACTTATAAAAGCATTTAAAAAAATACACTTACATAAAAGGGAGTGTTTTGAGCAGGACGAACACCGGGGGTCCACTGTAATAATATTTTTATTTCGATGCAGGTTACAAGTATACATAGTTATTGGTAGTTACAATTATAAAACTGTAATGCAAGGAGAGCCACTGGCATGCCATGGCATTAGGGGCAGCTTATTCTAAAGACTTATTCACTGAGTACTTAATACTAGAGAAATTGATTGAGTTCATTCTAGTTATATATTATTTCAAATTACAATATGATTATACATACTATTAAAAGACAATACTAGAGAAATTGGTTGAGTTTATTCTAGTTGTATATTTTATTTCAAGTTACAATATGTTGATGCTATACTAGTAAAATAACAATACTAGAGAAATTTATTGAGTTTCTTCTAGTTCTATATTTTATTTCAAATTAACAAAATGATGACACTATACTATTTTAAATGACAATATGATGATATGAAATTGCAACAAGTGTTAAGGAGGATGACAATATAAAACTGAGATTATCTTAAGTAAAATAACATTGGGTTTGAAAGTTTGTTACAGTATGAGTATTTAGTATAGGGTGAGTAGGTGATTTTTGAGAAGAGTCTTGAATTGATTTTCCGACAAGGTTAACTTAATATTTACTGGTAATGAATTCCAGATTCTGGGGCCCTTTATGTGCATAGAATTTTTACATTGGTTAGTATGGACTCGGGGTATGTCAAATAGTGATCTGTGTCTTGTGTCATGGTCGTGGGACCTATTAAAGTTGTTGAGGACAATTTTGAGCGGAGGGTTGATATTAGCATATAGAGTTTTATGTATGTAGAAGGCACATGAATAGGTATGAATATTTTTTACGGTGAGTAGTTTTAAAGTTTTGAATATAGGTGGAGTATGCTGTCTAGAGTGGGAATTTGTTATCATCCTGACTGCAGCCTTTTGCTGTAATGTATGAATGGACGAATGAATGAATGTAAAACCTGTTATGAATAATACTTACTTAGCTAATTATTCCCACAACACTTACATTATAATGACCACGTAAACTAACTGCAATGCAATTAATTGTTTTAAATTGTTATCTCACTCAATTAGTTGCATTGCTGCAATAAATTGCTACAATTAATTGATATGTTCAACTTATATTCAAACTTTAAAACTTAGATATGCAACTTTACTTATTATATAAATTATCAACCATAACTTTTTATTATTTTATTATTATTATTGCTTTAATTTGTTTAATCTGATTTAATTAATTTTATAATGAAGACAAAAGTACAAAACTATGTTCAAATTTCATAGCTTAAATACTCACCTTTACTCATTGTATACTATCTACAAAAATTCTTACAATTTAGTTTTAAGTTAATTTTAAGTCTGCCCAAAATGCCCTGCATACTAGGGGCTTTTGGCATGTACACCTCATGTAATCTCAATAACCAAATGTAATTCTTTGTATCATGTCCAAATATTATTATATTATTATTATTATTATTATTATTATTATTATTATTATTATTATTATTATTATTATTATTATTATTATTATGAGTGGTCTAAGGTGATTTAATGTTGTTGAGCCCCATGCACAGATTCCATAGGTGAGATAAGGGTAGATAAGAGAATGATATAGTGCAATGAGAGCTGGTTGTGGCACATAATAGCATATCTTAGATAATATACCTACTGTCTTTGAGATTTTCTTGGAAATTTGTTGTATGTGTGTTTGGAATTTAAGACAATAGTCAAGGTGGATTCCTAGGAATTTTCCCTCTGTGAGTCTTGTGATGGGTGAACCATTTAGCGTTATGTTAAGTGGAACATTTGTAGCTTTGTTTCCAAACTGAATGAAGTAGGTCTTGTCAGTATTAAGAGTAAGCTTATTTGTCTTCATCCATGTTGATATTTTCTGTAATTCGGCATTAACAGTGTTGGCTAGTATGACTGGATTTGGGTGCATGATTTTGGGTACATGAGAATGGATTTCTTTATTTGGTAATGCTGTAGGAACAAAGTTAGATTAGGTTGTATTAATTATAACAGGTTTATACATTATGATATATTACAGGTTTATACATTATGAGGTATAATTTTCAACATTTGTACTAGATTATGTTTGATAAATTATGAGGTATATGTTTCAACATTTGTACTAGATTATGTTTGATAAATTATTTTTCTTTGAGCAACTATCTAAGGGGTTTTGAGGCTAGGGGAGTAACACAGTGAATAATGTTATTTTGAGGCAGTGGAAAGTTATTTATTAACTTTGAAGGTAATGTAAAGTAGTGGGTATTAAGTTTTGGGTGAGTAGGTGGTTTTTTAGCAGTGTTTTGAATTGATGTATAGACCGGGTTTCTTTGGTAATCATAAGTAATAAATTCCAAATTATTGGGCTTTTAATGTGCATTGCGTTTTTGCATAGTGTGAGGTGGACGTGGGGAACATCGAAGAGTGATCTGTGCCTTGTGTTATGTTCATGTGTCCTGTTAAGGTTGGTTAGGAGAATTTTGAGTTGTGGGTTAATATTTGAGTTTAGTGTTCTATGTATGTAATAGGCACTGTAAAATGTATGGATGTCTTGTATGGTGAGTAAGTTCAGACTTTTGAATATTGGTGGAGTATGTTGTCTAGAATGGGAATTTTTATCATTCGGACTGCAGCCTTTTGTTGTGTTAATAATGGTTTGAGGTGATTTATTGTTGTTGAACCCCATGTGCAGATTTCATAAGGGAGATAGGGGTAAATGAGTGAGTGATAAAGGGAAAGGAGAGCTGGTTGTGGAACATAGTACCTTATCTTAGATAGTATTTCTACGGTCTTGGAGACTTTCTTGGAAATTTGTTGTATATGTGTCTGAAATTTGAGGCCACTGTGAAGGTGGACTCCTAAGAATTTTCCCTCTGTGAGTTTTGTGACAAGTGATCCGTTTATCATTATGTTAAGTGGAACATTTGTAGCTCTGTTCCCAAACTGAATGAAATAGGTTTTGTCAAGATTGAGAGTAAGCTTGTTAGTCATCATCCAGGTAGATATTTTCTGTAATTCAGCATTTACAGTGTTGGCTAGTGTGACTGGGCATGGGTGAGAGAAGACGTATGTAGTGTCATCTGCAAATAGTATGGGTTTGAGTAGTTGAGATGCATTTGGTAGGTCGTTTATGTAAATGGGAAAGAGAAGTGGGCCAAGAACACTTCCCTGTGGGACACCAACTATAATTGTTTGTGTGGAAGAGTTAGCTCCATTTGTGGACACATATTGGCTTCTGTTGCTAAGGTATGACTTTAGGTAGTTGAGGGAGTGCCCTCTTTATGTAAATCAATGAAGATTCCCAGTGGGATTTCTTTTTTTTCAAGACCGGTGTATATTATTTCTAGCATGTGTATGATAGCATCATTTGTGTTTTTATTAGGCCTGAAACCAAACTGACAGGGGTTGAGTATGTTATGGGAGATGAGGTAGGAATAGATTTGTCTATGAATTAACTTTTCAAAGATTTTGAGAGAAGGGGTAAGTTAGATATTGGCCTATAGTTATTTAGGTCTGTTTGATCTCCTCCATGTATGGGGTAACCCTCGCTATTTTGAGTATTGATGGGAATGTATATTTTTCAGATTTCGTTTTGGTTTGAGTCGATGTTTTCATTGCTGTAATAAAGTTAATTAAAGTGTCTTATTATGAAGTCTGAAGGGTAATTTTGTATTGTTTTGGGGGAATTCCTGGGTTTGGGTTTAAAAGAAAGGGGTTGGTTTTTTGGGTTTTTAATTTTCCTTTTTTAAAAGGAATATTTTTAGCCCCGATGTGGTCTAAAAGGACACTAGCCCGAGATTACTGTGGGTTTTTTTTTTGGAAAACAAGCAGTTGCTCTTTGTGTTTGTGAATTCGTTGGGGATTCGGGTTTTGCAGGGGGATTTATATTAAATCTCCTGGGGCACAAGTGGTCTTTGTTCATTTTTGTCAGTTATCATGCTTCCTTTTTCACAAAATTTGGAAATTTTGGGTTTTGGACTCTGGTTTTCACTTGAGAGGTTTTGTAGGTTCGGGCCCTTGGTTTTCATGTTTAATCTGTTAGAATCGGATTAAAATGAAAGCCAAAACCCGAAACCATTTTCCCCATAAGAAATAATGTAAATCCAATTAATCCGTTCCACACACTCAGAGTGTTAACAAAAAAAAATTTTGTGCTTAGATACAAAAGAATGAACATTCAACTTGGACACTTACCTTTATTGAAGACTGTTGTTGATGGATGGAAGACAGGGAGGAGGGGAGAGGGAAGAGAGGTTATTCTTTTTTTGGGAAATCCCCTCCATAAGGACTCTAGGTACCAAGTCCTCATCTGGGGTCACTTCCCCAAATGAGGACTTGTCTTTTACTGCCACTAGGACCAGCTTGAGAGTCACTGTACACCTGTGGCATTTAAATATCTGTCCAGAGCTCTGTTGCTGGCATCTCTTTAAAATGTCCCTAAAATGGGACAAGAGATTGTCATTGTACATGTTGCCAAGATGGAATGCAACATCTTTGTCAGGGTGATGTTCCTCCACAAATGAATGCATCGTGGTCCACATTGCACAAATCTCCTTAATCTTTGAAGAATTTCCTGAGTTCTGGTTTGATGGTGTTGCACCTCAAGCTCTTGCAGCTCTTGCAGCTCTTGCAGCTCTTCAGTGGTTAGATCTTCATTGTGGTCCTCCACCAACTCTTCCACATCCTCGCCACTCACATCCAACCCCATGGAATTCCCCAATGCCACAATACTTTCCACAACTTCCATAGGCTCCTCAGGGTCAGCCCCAAACTCTTCAAAATCCAGAGCCATGTTATTACCATCGACATACAGTGGTACCCCGACTTACGATGGTCCCCAAACACACCCTTTTATGTAAGTTGATTTTTTTAAATGCTTTTGTAAGTGTAATTTTGGGGGTCTAAAAGGACTAGTCTATTTTACATAATTTCTTATGGAGATAAATTCGTTTGTAATGGCACTTGAACAGCATTCTGGAATGAAAAATATCGTAAGTCGGGTACCACTGTACTATGTTCACTGAGTTTAATCGTTTCTATCAACTACTTTTAGATGCCATCATAAACAAAGGGAGAAGTAATGAATAATTCATGCTGAGAATTGTACACAAAAGCGTTATGCATTAAGGGGTGTGACGTAATGTTTTCCCTCCGCCCAGCTACCACACCTCCATAGTATATAAACATAAAATGTTTATATGCTATGTAACGTGTTTCTTACATAATTTTGAAGAAAATATCATAGATGGATTAATGAAAATGTCTATATTAACGTAAAATAAGACATTTAATGTGCCCAAGAGTGATTATTATTACACAATAGAGAGATGTGCTCACGGAGAATGTAAACAAACCGGGTGGCGCGCACCATATTTGAAAGACCGATCGCTGTATAGAAAGTTTTGGTCATATTTTAAACTCGCCATTTTAACAGAACGCCGTAAGGCGAAACGCCAAAAAGCAGGGCCCTACTGTATGTGTTGCTTTCCCTGACAATAATTTCCATCAACCGGTAGTTAACCATACGAAAACTACTTTATCTTGCACATATCCACAGCAAAATACACTTATTGATATCTGTGATTCTCCTTAATTTGCACATTACTAACCACAGCAAAATACACTTATTGATATCTGTGATTCCCCTTAATTTGCACAGTTCTAACCAAAATTCTAATACAACTATTGCTCCATAATACTTAAGCTAGTCATAAGTTTGCCTAAGATACTCCAATATAGAAACTATATTATGCCAATATATCACCTTTATCATTAATATATAAACTAATTGCTAACTTTTTATACTAATTGTTAAATTCTCAATGTTTAAATTCCAGTACCTAAATTTTGTAAACCTAACCTTACAATCTGTATATCCATTGTATAGCTATTGAGTAAGACCTATCATAAGACTGCCTGAAAAGCCTAGGCATACCTAGGATATTATTGGCCATCTTGTAATATCAACTTAATGGTTATAATCTAAGTACCCCACCTTGTATTACATGAAATAAAGAATTTGAATTTGAAATAATAACTCGAAACATTCCAGTTCAGTGCATTGTTCCAGTGTACAAGATGGCCGTATTCCCTTTGACTTTCATCAAAGTGATGGGATTGGGAACAAAATTGGCACCTTCCTGCCAATCCAGGTGTGTTCTGCTGGTGGGTGCTGGATATTGACAGGTGGTTGTGGTTGTGGAGGTTGTTGTGGTGGGTGAGGGTGGGCTTTGTTGCAGCTGAGCTGACTCAATGGCGTGGTACCAGCATGGGCCTTTGCTGGTGCCTCATGGCACCACTACCATCTGATGACACATGCACATTTTTCATCCCCATTGTATCAAATATTTTCATTTTCACTATCTGTTCCTGTTGTAGGGATGTGCTCCGAGATGTACTCTTTCCCTTGGAATAGCATATGGCACACTACAGAATGCAAGTAGTGTCAGTACATACTGACGCTTCACTGGAGAATATTCCACTTAATCTCGCTAGTGGAACTGTTTTCAAGAGCTTGGAGATCATATTCACTATCACTATCATCACCACTGCGTACATCTGAGCCCTGGACACGGGAATATACAAGTTTCCTCTTTCGTCTGGTACAACTGGACGTGAACAAGATGGTCCAACACCAGATGTGGAAGGTTAAGGTCGCCTGGTTTTCAGCACTATTACCGGTATTATGGTCATTATTTTCGGTCACAAACTCCTCAAAACCCTGAAATTCATCTTCACTGACACTTCCATCTGTGTTTGAACTGTCACTTGGGAACAAAAAGAGTCCCATCCGCCGAGTGAGGAGTTTCTTACCGCGAGGCATGGTAAACAAGGTTCACTAAAATGGCATTCCCACAATGCATGTAGGTGCCCGATTTTTTCCCTACTGTGCACATTGACCACACAGACCCATTCTCTCTCATGTGGACTACCTGCTTTCTCCCAATCGATTTGAAGACTCTAAAATTTACGAGTTCAAGTACGGCACCGACCCTGGTCTCAAGCCGTACAAGTACGGCACTGACCCTGAAAGGGTTAAAATCACTAAGAGTGCCCTCAGTCTTGATGCCATAGTAATAATAATACAATATTCATATAATAATACTCCTGGGCACATTAAATGTCTTATTTATGTTAATATAGACTTTTTCATTAATTCATTTACAATATTCTCTTCAAGATTATTTAAGAAACACATTACAGAGCATATAAACACGATACATTCCCAGTGCAATAAATTTCATATAAATATGAGATGTGGTTGGGCGGGGGAAAGGAATTTTGTTTTCTTTGGCCCAGAACAGAGAAAAATGTGTATCAGTCCGCCTTGACCCAGTCACTCCTTTTTGTTTACAATTTTCGCATGACTTCTCATCATTTTCTCCCGTTTATGATGGCATCTAAAGGTAATTGTTATAAATTATTAAACTCAGTGAACAAGGTACAGTGGGTCCCCCCCCTAACGAGCACCCCCGGAAATTACAATTATGTAAGTATAATATTGTAAGTGCTTGTGGAAGTGTATTTTTGGGGTTCTGAAATAGACTAATGTACGTGACATTATTTCTTAAGGAAGTACAGTGGACCCTTGAAAATGTGATTAATCCGTTCTGAGAGGCTGCCTATTTTAAAAATGGACGATTTTCAAAACCATTTTCTCCATAAGAAATAATGTAAATCAAATTAATCCGTTCCAGACATCCAAAAGTATTTAAAAATTATTTTTTACATAAAATGTACATTTATCTACACAGAAAACAATGAGACATGAAGTATAAAATAGTAATAACTTGGCACTTACCTTATTGAAGAGTTGTTGATGTGGGAAGACAGAAGGAGGGTAGAGGATTTAAGAGTTACTATATTTTGGAATAGGAATTCCCTTCCATAGACTTCAAGTACCAAGTCCTTTTCGGGTTACTCCTTCTTTGTCTTTTACTGCCACAGTACATTCATTACTTTAAAATATTTATTATTTTTTATTATTTATTAACACATCGGCCGATTCCCCAAGGCAGGGTGGCCCGAAAAGAAAAACTTTCATCATCATTCCTCCATCACTGTTCCTGCCAGAGGGTGCTTTACCACAGTTATAAAACTGCAACATTAACACCCCTCCTTCAGAGTGCAGACACTGTACTTCCCATCTCCAGCGACTCAAGTCCGGCCTGCCGGTTTCCTGAATCCCTTCATAAATGTTACTTTGCTCACACTCCAACAGCACTGCTATTAAAACCATTTGTCTCCATTCACTCTATCAAATACGCTCACACATGCTTGCTGGAAGTCCAAGCCCCTCGCACACAAAACTTCCTTTACCCCTCCCTCCAACCTTCCTAGGCCGACCCTACCGCCTTCCTCCACTACGTTTATACACCTCGGGTATTCTGTCTCGTTCCATTCTCTCTCATGTCCAAACCACCTCAACAACCCCTCCTCAGCTCTCTGGATAATAGTTTTGGTAATCCCGCACCTCCTCCTAATTTCCAAACTCCAAATTTCTCTGCATTATATTCACCCCACACATTGACCTCAGACATGACATCCCCTGCCTCCAGCCTTCTCCTCGTTGCAACATTCATCACCCATACTTCCCCATATAAGTGTGTTGGTATAACTATACTCTCATACATTCCTTTTTACTTCCATGGACAAAGTTCTTTGTCTCCACAGACTCGGTGCTCCACTCACCCTTTTCCCTCATCAATTCTATGATTCACCTCATCCTTCATTGTTAGTCTTAATGTAGGAAGAGAGGTGTGTAGTATTTATTTGTAGGAATTCAGTGTAAGTAGCCTGTAGACGTGGTACACGTATGTAGCCCCCACCGGGGCTTCACTACAACCATTATTACACTACACAGCCATATTATTACACTACACAGCCATATTATTACACTATACACATATTATTACCATGTTCACTGAGTTTAATAATTTCTAACAACTACCTTTAGATGCCATCATAAACAAAGGAAGAAGTAATGAATAATTCATGCCAAGAATTGTAAACAACGCGTATGATGGGCGGTTACTGCACCGAGCGCCAGATTTGCAGTTTTCTCTAACGCTGCATCAGAGAAAGCGTAATGTTTACTCTCCACCCAACCCACCACTCGATAGCATATAAACATTGTATCAATGTTTTATATGCTATATGATATGTAACATGTTTCTTATAATTTTGAAGAAAATATCAAGATGGAGTAATGAAAATGTCTATATTAACCTAAAATAAAACATTTAACCTAAAATAAGACATTTGTTTGAGCTTGACTGTGATGTGGGGAAGTACCCTGGCTGATTTATTGAGGAAGTATCACCTGGTGTGGGGAAGTACCCTGCCTGGTGTGGGGAAGTACCCTGCCTGGTGTGGGGAAGTACATTGCCTGGTGTGGGAAGTACCCTGCCTGGTGTGAAGTACCCTGCCTGGTGTTGGGAAGTACCCTGGCTGATTTGTGTGGGAAATTACCTGTCTGGTGTGTTCTTTCTTGAATTCTATCGTGTTTCTCGCATTCTTTAGCAAAGCTGGCACAGGAGCTTTTTTGGGCCCATGGTGGCTTTTAGCAGTTCCCTAAAACCAAATGGAATAATGACAAAATGTAAAATTTTGAATCGTGGGGGGGGTGGTCACTCGCTGGTAAACAATGGCCACTGACCTCAATGTGGTGTTTTGTGCCCGGGGCGGGGACCCGGACGCATTTTTAGACCACTGGGTTTCAAGGAAATGGGCCGATTTTCAAGTGATTTTTGGAAAAAATGGGCGGGTTTTAAATTGCGATTCTCAAGGGACGATTTTCAAGGGTCCCTGTAATTCCCTTGGTAATGGCACTTTAGCAGGCTTTGGAATGAATTTTGTCAGGGGGGGGGACAAATTTTCATAGTAAAAAATTTTTCTGGGCCATATTTTTTTCCCCCCGTCTTTTCCCCCCTTTCCCTCCCATTATTCCACAAAAAAAATACACCCTTTCACCCTACTTAAAACTACACATATTTTAAGGTTCCCCTCACCTCCAACAGCATGTAAGTCCAAAAACCATTTGTCTCCTTCACCCCCATCTAATATGCCCCCCTGTTGCGGAAGTCCAAGCCTCGCCCCCAAAACCTTTTCCCCCTCCCCCCAAACCCTTCCCCTGGCCCCCCCCTGCCTTCTCCCACTACAGATTTAACATTGAAGTCTTCTTTTATGAAGGATTCGGGGAAACTGGGGCCAGATTTGATCCTAGATGGGAAGTACAGTCCCTGCACTCTGAAGGGGGGGTGTTAATGTTTTAATTTTTATAACTGAGTGAAAGCACACCCTCTGGTAAAAAGATGGAGTGAATAATGAATTTTTTCTTTTGGGGCTGTTACGATCAGGGCTTCATCTATGGGCCTGTTTTGCCCGTGTAACAAGTTTTTAAGTAAAGGATTGAAAAGGGAAATGCCCCAAAAAGGAAAAAATTCGTTGTTTTTATTTCATAATTATATAATCCAATCATATGATCTTTTCCCTTTTTAAAAATTGTAACATCTGACTCATGGGCTCCCCCCTTTTCGCCTATAAGGTTGAATTCTTAAACTCAGAGAAAATCCCCTTGCAGAGGGCTCGGAACCTACCGGATAACATTTTTTTTAAAGAGGATATTTAAAAAAAACCATGACTACTAAGAGTAAAAATCGATTTTTGGAGAGAGACGTGAACCTATCCCAACCGGAGGGGTGGGGAACCTACTCAACCAGGAGAGGGTGTGTAACCCTCCAACCAGGAGAGGGTGTGAACCACCCTAACCGGGGGGGGGTTGTGAACCTACCCTAACCAGGAAAGGGTGTGTGAACCTCTGACAATCCCCGGTGTGTAGCCAAAGGGTTGGTCCACAAGGAAGGCCGGCTGGACAAACAAGTACCCCCCTTTTAACTAGTTTTCCCCCAATCTGCAAAGACCACACATAATAAAATAAATAATAAATTAAAAATACATTAACAAACTATGACAAAAAAAGGTAATATCCTAGTATATATGAGTCAGATAATAATAAAAGGGCCAGAAATCTATCTTTAGCTAATATTGGAAACCGTTTTAAATATTAAGTAAAACCCTTGGAATATACTCCATAAAAAGTTGGGCCAGGGCATCCCGAAAACCGGGCTCCTCCTTGATGGGAGACAGGGTGTGTTAATAATAATAAGTATTGAGTGTACTTTCAGTAGACCCCTGACTTTGGTCATAATCCATTCCAGGAGCTAGACCTTAAAAATTTTTCGAAAGTCGAACCCTTATTTCCAAAAAAAAGAAATACAATTTCCCCAGACACCCAAAAATATTCACAAAAAAATTTAATTTTGTAAAAAATTAATATACTTTTACATACACAAAAAAATTATAAAATATATAAAGTATAATAAATTTATAATTAAACATTTTAAAAAACTTTACTTCCTTTTTTGAAGAAAATTGCTGGCATCTTCCAGATAAAAACCAAAAAAATGCTATTATACACATGTTAGAGTTAATATACCGCACTTGAGAAAAAGAAATCCCCTGGGAATCTTATTTATCTACAAGCTTTGATACAGTCAACCATGATTTTCTTACAAAATTACAATATAAAGGGGGACCCACTCAACTACCTAAATCATCCTTACAACAGAAGCCAATACGTGTACGAATGGAGCGAACTCTTCCAAAACAAAATTCAGTGGATCCCAAAGAAGTGTCCGGGGGCCCCCTTTCCTCATTTACATAAATACCCCCAATGCATCCCCCAAATCTCAAACCCCTTTATTTGGAAGAGCACAAAATGTCTTTTCTCACCCAAATCCCGTCAACTCCCCCTGTTTTAAGCCGAATTACAGAAAATATCAAAATGGATGACGACAAACAAGCTTACTCAATTGACAAGACCTACTTTACAGTTTGGAAACAAAGCCACAAATGTTCCATTTAAAATAACGCTCAAGGTTACCCCTCCCCCAGACTCACGAGGGGGAAAAATTCCCCGGGAAACCACCTTTACAGTATCCTTAAATTCCAAACACACTCCAAAAATTTCCCAAAAAAATCTCCCAAAGAATAGGCATATTATCAAAGAGGCTATTATTGCCACAATGCCTCCTTGCTATATCATTCACTTATCTACCCTTTCTCCCCATGGAATCTGTAGGAATCAACAACATTAAATCACCTTAGACCACTCCCCAAAAAGGCCAGTCAGAATGATAACAAATTTTCACTCTAGAAGCATCTAATATTCAAAAGTTAAACTACTCACCGTAAAGAACATTCATCGTATTCTTTTGCCTATTTCATACATAAATCTACACTCTAATATAAACCCTTTGTTCAAAATTTCCTCAAGAACTTTAATAGGGCCCTGACCACAACACAAGACCAAAATCCTTTTGTACCAGTCCAAACAACCTGGGAAATTTATTACCAGTATATACAGTGGACCCGAGTATCGAATTAATCCTTCAGGAGCTATCTTAAAATGATTTAAAAATTAACCCTTATTTCCCATGAAAAAATTAAAACAATTAATCTTTTTCAAAAAAAAATTACATACTAAAATTAAAACAATTTTATATATATACATTTACTTACCTTTATTGAAGAGTTTCAGGCTCTAAAATGAGTTGCTGATAGGGGCGGGGGGTTAGTGGTTGGAAGGGGGAAACTCCCCCAAGGACTTCAGGGGAAAGTCCCTCTGGGGTTACTTCCTTCTTGGTCTTTTTGCCCTAGGACCAGCTTCAAGGGCGGGGCCCCGCCTGGTGTAACTGTCCAGAGTCCTCTGTTTCTGGGACCCTTCAACACTTTTCCCGAAGGGCTGGCTCTGTCACTGAAGTGGGCACAGAAGGCTCATTTCAGCTT